>JAYKYS010000598.1:0-32325 GCA_036924285.1 Asterella californica
CTCTGCAGCTTCTGAATGTAAGTCTCAGCCTTCTCTAGCTGATCCTGTAGGGTGTGAACCTGCGCATATGAGGACTGAAGCTGACGCTGCAGTTGATGAGCATTGCTGTGCAGAGCGTCTACTTCATGTTGGCTCTGTGCTCTAAGAGAGTGATACTCAGCTGATGCCTGCTGCTGAAAATGAGACAACTCAGCAGCAGCTACATTTTTGACCTTATGCAATGCAGACTGGCTCTCTCTATCACGTGCGTCGATGTCAGAGTGCAGGTCTGAGTTCTCGCTTTCTAGCTGTTCAACCTCATCTATGAGCTGCATGTTCTCCTTTGACGCATTGTCCAGGTTGTCCTGCAAGACATATCTAAATTAAAGCTTTTTGCAACGGCACGATCACCAAGGAAGAGCTCTGAGGACATTGTAGGCAAAGAAGGCTTGGATCATAATGAGCACGATGATGGCAACCTATGCCTGTTGTGCATAAAACACTCTGCTGCACATGTGGCATAGCTACACCACAGCTTAAACAACCACAAATATTGTCTGAAGCTACTAGCGAGCCACAACACCCAGTGGAAATGTTCAAGATACATGAAATGTTAACATACACAAGACATGTGCAAGAACTGGGAGTTTCACATGCACAGACATGGAGGTAACTGGAAGTTGTATTTAGAAGAGGTGACACACCTGAAGAGCGCTCAGGTCCTCCTCAAGAGCATTGATCGTCCTCTGCATTTTGGTGCATTCGTTACTGGTTTCGTCAAGCTCTACGTTGAGCTTCCTCACCTCACTGTTCCTCTCCACTGCTGCTTTGACTGCTTCTGACTTGGCTGCCATGACATCATTCAGCTCATTTTGCAAGCGCCTGCTCTCACCCCTCGCCTGCTGAAGGGCCTCCTCCACAGCGCTCTTCCCAGATCTGGCATCTGCCAACCAGTGCTCATGCCTCTCAGCATCACGAGCTGCCTTCTCCACTGCCGCTTGAGCTGCATTCTTGGCTGAAACAGCATCTGCCAAAGCCTGCTCTTGCTGCTGAGCATCGGCTCTGGCCTGCGACAGAGCAGACTCTGCTGTTTGCTTGTCTGATTTGGCTCCTGCCAGAGTCTGAGCCTGTGTTCGTGCGTCTGCTTCAAGCTGCTTGATGGTTGCTTCAACAGCCTCCTTGACTGCAACAGCATCTGCCAAAGCCTGGTCCTGCCTTGCTGAATGAGCCTGAAGCTCCTGAACTGTCCCTTCTGCAGACTCCCTAGCTGACTTTGCCTCTGACAGCTCACGCTGTTGCTGCTTGGCATCTGCCATAGCCTGCTGGAAGCTTGCCTCAGCAGCTTCTTTCGCTGCTGTGAGATCTGCTAGTGTCTGTCTTTGTTGCTTGAGTTCAGCCCTGGCCTGCCCTAACATTGCCTCTGCAGACTCCTGAGCCTCGGTCAGTACCTGCTCTTGCTGCTCTGCATGGGTTTTAGCCTCCTTGACAGCAAACTCTGCTGCCTCCTTAGCCGCCACAGCATCTTCCATCACCTGCCCTTGCTGCTCAGCACCTGCCAAGGCTTGCTCCAGTGCAGACTCAGCAAACTCCCTGGCTGCAACGGCGTCTGACAGCTCTTGGCCTTGGCGCTGTGCATCAGCCCGCAGCTGCTCGATGGTTGCTTCTGCAGAGATTTTGGCAGCAACAGCATCTGCCAAGCCTCTGGACTGCTGCTCAGCAGCTGCTTTAGCCTGCTCAAGAGCTGCTGTGGCCGCATCTCTGGCTGACTCTGCAGCTGCCAAGGTTTGGGACTGCTGCTCAGCAGTTGCCTCAGCCTGCTTTTAAAGCTGCCCTAGCAGCGTCTCTGCCTGACTCTGCATCTGCCAGGTCTTGGTGCTGCTGCCCAAGGTCAGCCCTGGTATGCTCAAGGAGGGATTCGGTGGTCTCCTTCAGTGAGGCAGCATCTGTCAGCTCCTGCATGGTGCTCGCAAGCTCTGAGGTCTTGTGAGCCGAAGATGCCTCGGCTGTAGCTTTCTCTGAGCCCACTTTGGCTAGCTGAGCCTCCAAAGCCTGCATCAAAATCAATCATATCACTCAACTGCTGTTGTGCAGTCAGGTGACAACACCCAGTTGCCACAGATGAGACCTCCAGATTGACCAGCAAGCACTGTTGTACAGAAACATCACAGTAGACATTTACTGTCATGAGACTCATGGCAGCATGGTTGATGCAGTGAATACACATGCTCCTGTCCCACAATACGTCAATGCTGCCACTGACTACATGCGCAAACTATACCTGCTTTCTGTGAAAGGGCAGTGCCTGTCATTGTGCGGTGAGACAGCACTAGTGTTGAAGGCAAAACATGCAACAAGCGACTGACCCTACCTGTGTCTGATCAGTGTGCTGGTGTTGCAGCTCCTCAATAGCCTGCTCATGGTTCAGCTTAGCTGTATTTAGGCTGTCGGTCAGCTCAGCCACCTTCTGCTCAGCCGACTTCAGATCAACCTCAGCAGTAGCAGCAGCTGCTTGCACCTCCACAAGTCTGTCCTGTGACTGCTTGACCTGGCTCTGCAGCTCTTCTGTGCGTTGAGTCTGAGCAGTCAGGTCTTTGCCCACAGAGTCCCTGCTGGCAAGCATCCCAGCCAGCTTGTCTTCACTCCGTTTCAGATCTGCTCTTGAAGTCTGCAAGGAAGACACAATATATCAGTGAGACACCATACCTGGAAAATGACATGCCAGGAATGGGTTATCAGCAGCACTACAAAAAGGCAGTCCAAGAAAGGAGGCATGGGCCTCTGATCAGACAAGCAATAAGCAGCACTTCAGGCGTGATCAAAATAAGATAGGTAAATACAAACATAGACAAACAAACAAGTGAATCATACAAATAAAGATAATTAAGGAAAGAATATGCGCCCACATAAGAAGCACGTCTGCAGTTGTATTACCTTGAGATCACTTGCAAGGCCATCACGCTGATCAGCCTGAGCTTTCAAAGCTTGGAGTTGTTGACGAAGGTCTGCTCAGACTCAACAGACTCAGTCTCTAGACTCCTGGGTGTGGAGGGGCCGGATACCCCATTGGCAGATGACTGGGATGGGGATACCTTGGCAGAGGAAGTCTTCAGTGGGAAGCCTTTTTGGACGAGGTCTTCTGCTTACGGCTGACTAGGCCATTAGTCAAGCTGGCAAGCGCACTGGAAGCTACTGGCCCTAAGCTGATGGTCGAAACCATCCCCGGCTTGTCATGCTGAGACAGGTCATCTAACAGACTCTCCTGCCCACTGGACGTGTTGTGCGAGAATGTGCTGTCTGTGGTGGCAGACACTGATGTGTCTGAAGCTCTGCGGCTGACCTGATGCAAAGCCCCCTTTGCAGGGCGTGATGACCTGAACAGAGCCCTGACAGGGCGTGTGACAGCCTCTGGGGAGTACAGGAAGCCCATGAAGAATAGGCAGGCTGCTGCCATTGCTCCCAATAGCCATCCCTGGAACAATCAGAGTAACGATTAGTACACGACGGTCAAGTATGGGGTAACATACTGTCAGAAACAGCAAATTGCTTGAGCAAGAGTTTCAATGGTGCAAAGAATGTAAGCGCTGCAGCAGATGTGACAGCAGGTGCAAACTGATATGCTTGCACGTAACCCTTGTAAGCAGCTGAGCAATGTGAGATTGGAATAGCGTTTGCTCTTCAGCTTGCATGTGTGGAAATGGAGGTTTGATCTGTGGCAACATATCTGCAGGTGCAATGTGAGATTGGAACAGCGCTTGCTCTTCAGCTTGCATGTGTAGAAAAGGAGTGGCAATGGATCTGCAGATGCAAGTACTGCCTATGAGGCGGACAAAACAGCAAGCCTGAGAACTGACCTGACTGCCAAAAGTGCCATACAAATCATTGGCATCATGATGTGATTGACATGGAGGACACTGCTGAGGTTGACCATCAACATGTCCAGAAGACTGCTGCTGAACACACTCCTTGGCCTCTGGAACCTTTTCCAAGGTGGCCCGCAGATAGCCATTCTGAGAGGCCAGCAAAGATCTCTCATCCTCAAGTTTGGCAACAGATGTGAGCAGCTCATGGATGCGTGCTTGTGATGCAGACAGTTCGTGCTGTGAATGCTGCAGCAGGTCTGTCATCAAGGCATTCTCCTTTTCTGCCTTGCCGAGATCTGCGGTCAGCTGTGCCTCTGTTGCTTTGGCAGCTCTTATGTTATCAGCATCAGTGACACCTAGGTTGTCTGTCTCATGGATATGCTTCTGAGGAAGAAAGCTAGGAAGAGATAAGCCTGAGTTGGCAAGGTGGTACAGTGCCCGCTGGGTGTTGCCACTGAGTTTGTCAAAGCTGTCGCGGACGGAGGAACCCTCTGGATGAGCTTTGAGCTTTGGCTGACAAGCTGTTGCAGAGCTTGCTGACTGCTGCCACTAAGCTTGTCAAAGCTTTCTACAAAAGGTGCTGTAAGTGAGTTGCCTGCAAACAACACAGTCCAACCTTCAAATGCATGTTTGAGAAGGCCGCTGGATTTGTTTTGGTGCAACAAGACCATGAGAGTATCAGGTCAGGAGTGCAGACACTACCAGCAAATTGCCTAATACCTGAATGATATACAGCTGTCTGGTACCCAAGGGCAGAGACTGTTATAGCAAGTATAATGGCTGTAGCTGTAAAAGCAGTCTGCCACCGCCGAACTCTACCGTGAAGCTCATTGCCCCATTGCGCGAGTTCTGGGCTACTTGCAAGACCATTCAAAGCTAAATTTGTTGCGTGCTGCTTCCTGCAGGACAGACAGGGAGTCAGTGAACACCCTGAGAATTCAAACACAGCAGGGGCGGCAAACGGGGGCACGCCGGCTGTTGTTAGACGCAATAATGAAAACAAACCTAGAAGCGAACAATTCGGCGCTCTGTTGCCCCGGCGAAAAAGGCAACTCAGCCGCAAGTCTGTTGAGGCCGCGGATCGCTTTTTGGGAGGCATGCCTGCGTGCCTGCGAAACGTAATGACGTTGGTGCTAACACTGCACTTACTTGACGCAAGGTCTTAATGGGCGTTCTTGATACAATCAAGGTGTTCTTGCGCTTCAAACGAAAATCATATGTATTGACCTGCACATGTAAGATCTAAACAACATGTCAAATACCTGCAGTCAAGACCCACAGTCCTTGCTCCTGATAGAAGACATGCAACAAATAATTCAACAAGTAGTGAGTTTTGTTGCAAGACCGTGCAACGGGCAAGCTGTCCTAGGGCGATAAGCCTGACTTGCTCTTCGCCTCAGCCCTGAACAGGCTTGCAGCAACTCCGAGCTCAGCACGCTTGCTTCGCACTCATGACGTGTGTTTTTGAGGCGTCGCAGCAGATCTCGCAATGACTGAGTGGCGTGGCATCAAGACGCGGGCTGTCTTTGCGCAGGGGCAACCACGCCAACATTCGGGTTTTAGACCAGGGGCAGTAATAAGTATGTAGGAACAAGGGTGCTCCAGGCTCCAGGATCCAGAACTCCAGGGGCCTCTCAACCATTTCTTACTTGCAGTGGTTGAGATGCGCCTGTTTCCAGGTGTGCGTGACAAAAAGGCACAAGCCTGGCCATGAGTTTCTGGTAGGATAGTTCCTGTAGTCATCTTTGGTGACACTGGTGCGATCGGCATGGTTGACATTTGCAGTTTTCAAATAGTGGTACATGCTGTGTACTGTGTGGTACTACTACAGCCACACATAGTAATGCATGTGGACGGACAAGATACTGTGCAGTATCCAGGCACCAGATGGAAGCATTAGTAATTTGCGTCCGCAGCCCATGCAAACCTGAGGCCCTGAGCTTCTAGATCTGATTCAACACCCTGAGAAAGCAATTGTAACATTATGAAAGATTTACAGGCTTACGCAATGACATCTCCATGCATTCATCAAAAGGATTCAGATATCCGTCAGATATCATGCATCCTCAGTCTCATGTCGCTGAGTTTCTGCTCTGAGACTTGCTGATGTGTGTACACCACAATGCTGCGGTACCAACACTACTCATGTTAAAGCAAGGTTGAATGACACAGCTGCTGAACTGCACACTACCCCTGTATGTGTTTGTTGGTAGTATCTAAGCTGTGCTACCTTACAGAGTGCATGGACACACCATGCAGGAACAGCAACAACTGTAAAAGTTGCTTAACAAGTTGCCTTGAGCTCAGGCTGCCTTTAGGTCTAGAGGCTCCCATTATAAAGCCTACCTCTGTAATTTTTCTTTCCTTTCTTGCGGAAACCAGTTGCAATAGAAGAGCATGATGCCAGAGCAGAACCAGCATGATATGATACATTATGTGGGGGTACAGGGTACCCGGAACACACTGGTCAATCTAGCTACTGAGAACATGTTAAGCGGTTGCATAGTGTCAATATCACACGGTGCCAAAATCACAGCGTACCCAGTACTGATACATTTGAAGTGACTGCTGCCTTGGTTGCACATCTTGACGGCATCCAAAAGCTAGCTAGCGCTGTCAAGATCATCTACTTGATGTGTAACTGACTTGAGATGAGGTGTATCCATGTCCAAGTACATATGAATCTGCTGGCCACATGCTGCATTTGAACCATGCTGGTCAAACAGATCTACCAGTGCTTTGTCCTCAGAATCTTTCAGATCACCATCTGAATTTGCGCAAACTTTCCAGCTCCAGCACCCTGAGTGATTGAGAACAGCCATGAACGCCTGCAGCATTGCCGCTGAAACAGTTGATCTGAGGTCATATTGTGTCCAGTGTCGCTCCATGTGCTTTTCACCCTTGTGACTCCCATTCCTTGTGTCGATCAAGCGTAAGTGATTCAAGTTTGGCAGATTGTTTCCGCATACTGCCCTCTTGACTGTTGCAACCCATCATCTCCACAGTCAAGCTTTCTACTGAAGCAGGCAGGCAAAACAGGCAAGTATTGCGCTTGAGACAAACCATTTTCAGCTGTGATGCTGGAGCTGCTATGACTTTGTGCTCAGAGTGCACAACTGCATTGACAGAGTCTGAAGACATGGTGGCAGAGGCACAAAGTGCGCTTTAAAACCACATAGTACAGGTTCAGCTCTGTCAATACTTGTACCTTCTCAAACCCAGTCAAATGACACACTCTAAGCTGATGAAGGATCCTGTTACGTACAGAGTCACCATATGCACAAACATCCAGTCTGCGCAGCTGTAAAAAGTGCTCCAGCCCATACAACGAAATTTGTGGTTGGGTCTGGCCAGGTTCACATGACTGAGCAGGAGAAGCTCTTCACCATATGTGCGCACGCCAGCAATTTCGGCCAATCTTGCGGGCGTTACTGCGTTGTGTTGAGGATATACAAATGCAGTTGGTGCACATCAGCAAGACAGCTGAATTGACTGCAGAACGGCTGGCACACTGTGACATAAGCTACCGAGTGCTGTTTTCCCGCTCGACTTCTTCGTTCAAAACCAGTACCTGTGCTGACTTGCTTGTATCATAACCTGTATAAGGAATGTTAGCAGGTGTCAGATACCGCAGAGCAGGGTCAGGCTCAAACGCTTTCTTTCCAAGGGCTCAATTAACAGAGTGTACACACGTCCCCACACATCCTTCAGTAAGCAATATGCATTTGGTGCGCTCTGTCATGGTGAGCTCCACTGCAGCAAGCTAGACAGCCGATCGCAAGAAAAGAAAGAAATATGTGACACCCAAAGTGCAACAACAAATTGGCATCACTTTGTACATAATTTGTACTTTAGTAATACCGGGGTAACAGCAAAGAGTTTCCCCGAGCACCCGCAATCTTTGCTGTTGCTACTTGCCTTCGGTTACGTTGCTCAGATAACCTGGCCGTGTTTTCGCGCCAAATATCTTTGGTTCAAGTCTTCTTGGTGGTCTGCGTGTCTATACGTTGACAGTGTTTGTGTTTGCAGTCCGCACAGCTGCTCCTGGCGCAGCATATCAGACCAGCAACGAACTCAGATCAGGCCGCCACCATGGATGCAGCAATGCAATGGCACATGAGCATGCAAATGTCCTTTGAGCCAGCACAGCTGTAACGCTATGGTTCAAGCAGTGGCATACACATACCTTGGGACCTATTTGCTGAGCTGTGGGGGCCTGATCGTTCTGTGTCTGCTTCACGAGATCCTGCATGCGTACCGAAACTCCTTCCATGAACAGTATGTCATTGGTCCTGGAGAAGCTCAGTATGACAGGCTTCAAGCACCTGTAGAACCTGAAGTGGGTGATAGCAGCAACAAAAGGTAAATTCTCATGAATTCCTTGCTGCTGTCGCCCCAGCACAATATAGCTGGGGTCTGGTCTGCTGAAAATTCTGCGTGCTTTGCAGGAGCATGAACCCGACAATAGCTCGAGCCGTGCACAGCCTGTTGTATGCGGTCAACCTGGCTGCTCGTATCTCCTGATGCTTGCAGTTATGACCTTCAATGTTGGCTATTTCTTTGTTGTGGTTGCGGGCTCGCATTGGGCAACTTTCTGTTTGGAGGCAGCAAGTCATCTGACGTCTGCCATGGCGCAGTCATAGCGGCGGTGGCTATGAAGTCCAGCTCCTGCTGAGAAACGATTTCCAGAGTGCAGACAGGTCCTTCTAAATTTGCTGCAGTTGCTCAACATCCCAATCACACATGTTAAGCCCAAAAGTGTAGGATAGTCGTGCTCTAATGGCAGGCGCAACTTTCGCCCATGCTGTCTTGTATTGACCTTGCAGATAGCGAACCATTTACATCTTAGGTGTTAGCAGTCAGTGGTCAGCAAGGTATTTATACATACGCTCATCTTGATTACTACTAGTGGCGAACAAGTACCATTCTGTAGGTTCCAAAGTACAGGCCTTGCACGATGGTCCTATCTCCATGATATTGCTGGCCTTGGCTCAGTGCAATTTAACGGGACCTGTTTTGGTTATGGCCTATTGTGGCCCCTCCCCTCAGGTGTATCGGAACCTACTTCACATATGTGTTCAGGTACAGTCATAACTGCAATGTTCACCTTCAGAAATGGCTGCCCCACCATTGAATAATTTCACATGCCTTTTGGGAGAAAGCAGTGTCATCTTTTGGCCAGGGGAGGAAGCAGTACATAGCGTATGCATTGTGTCACTGCAAGCTCTTCCAATACTGACTGTTACCTATAGCTAGCCAACATCAAGACGCGCCCATTCCATGTGACACAACAGTCCTAGCTGAAGCACCATGCAGCTCAGTAAATTCAATGATTACTCTCTCAGCCACTGTGGCAGCCTACAGAGCAATATAACACATCGACAATTCTGATACTAGTATTGACCACCACAAGGTACTTAACATGCACAGCTGCAAAAGGTGCTTTTGTGCACTTGTTTAGGCTCCAAGAGAAGGGATGCTCTCAGTTGCAGCACTTTTATAAAGTAAATACTTGATCTGCTATTAGTGGCTATCATAGAGGTGACGAAGTTCAACGCTGGCACATGCATATTCATGCATGCAATGCTGCAGCTGATACATGCATGCGCTACTGCGGCTTCAAGCTTCTTGATTTGTGCTTTTGAAGGCAGATGAGTTAGCTTGACTGCTTGTTTGCATGTACCAAATGCTCAGACGCCACCAGCGGTTTCATTACCAGTTTCTTTGCTTGTACCATGGTGCCAGGCAACCAGCAAAGTGCACAAATTGGGTGTGGAGTGATTGGTAGCACTTCAACCATGATCACAGCCTGTACATACAACACCTGTCACACACCTGTGAGACTATGACAACATCTGTGACAGTTTGAAGGATATTTGCGTCAAAGCTGCATAAACACACAGACTGTATTGATTGTCATTGCAAGGTCAACGGGCTGCTACTAGCCATGTGAAGCTTTCATACAGCGCTGATAGCTAGCTTCCCTGCTCATGCAGTTGGCCTGGACACCTTGACAAATTTTGCAGAACGGCCTGTCTTGCGTTGCTATGGCAGCACGGATATATGGCAATGAAAGCATGTGCCTGTTCTGGTTCGATCAAACACACAGTAGTTGACTGAATTCATAATGACCTCATTCACAAAATCTCAAGCTGGCTTGGTAAGTTGCCTGAACACATGAACCCATACAACATGACTGACTTGTGCATGACATTGTAGACATGGAGATAGAAAGATCTTCGCTTGTGCAGCAGACAGTAAGGCAAACAAGGCCTTGGCAGGGCGGGGTGAAGGGGGAAGGGGGGGGGGCTGGGGGTGGGGGGAGTGAGGAGCGCGGAACAGCAGCGGGATTTGTTGTTTGGCAAAGCAGGCTTGCGAAAGCCCAAGTATTGGTATAGCAGAAAGTGTATGAAAGCTATTGTTCAATCTGCCGCTGGTAAGGTGATGGCCATCAAGTCAGTGTACCTGGGGATTGCTCAGATCAACTTGGACAGACCCGCCACAGTGTCTGATGGCGCTTTCAGCAGCATCAGCCACAACTGCAATTGCTCTGTTCCGGTCAACACCCGCATTCTTATCTTTGCCGCTGCAGCCTCGCCCCTTGTAAGCCACTGCAGCAAAAGCAAGCGATCAGGGGTTTCATTTGCTTGTCAATGCTTCAGAAACAGTCAGCATAATGTTTTTCAATTGTGCAGATGGTCAAAGCAAGCAAAAGCGCTTTGCACATAAGCACATGTTGTTTGCTGTCGCGGTATACAGCGCCTTTGCTTGCCTCATAATGTGTAAATGTCAAGGGCACCAGCGATTGCATGTGACCAGACTATGACAACTGCTTTAGTCAGAATATAGGTAAGAGGGCCTCCCACATGACGGGCTCCTCGTGCTAAACAGTGACCACACACACACACACTCACAGCCTAATTACAGCCTAATTACTGACTTGAGCACTGCTCATGATTGCACATCATGTTGGATGGCCAAGATTAAGCAGGCAGACGCCAACCCATCTCAGCCACAACGCTAGTGCTTTCCCTGGCAGACCTGGCACGGGTTAACTCAGAAGGTTTCACTGTGCATGTAGGCACTGAAGCAACAGCCACTGTACTCATGTCAATACTCCTTCCTTATCTTCCCCCATCCCCTCAGTTTACCTGCAAGCTTGACTGGTGCACCTGCTGCTGCCTGCACTGCCTCACCAGCATGCTGCGCTGCTATGCGTGCTGCTGCAGCTCCCAGAGCTTGAACAGTCATACTGCAGGTCAGTTGGACTGGCATGATGCGTTCACAGAACCTGCAAGCTGATTCTCAATCAGACCATCCTGAGGATCGCTGTATACAATGTTGGCAATGAGGAGTGTAAGGCTACAACTTTACATGGTCCTAGCAAGGGTATAAAGTGGTAGAATGTGGTTTGCAGCTTGATGTTGTCAAAGCTGACTCTTGTCCACAGACGCCAGACGTTGTCCCTCTCAGCAGATTGATGAACAACCTCAATAACAAAGGCAAAGGCTGCCTCCATTTGCTAATGGAAGCAGAGTGCAATAAAACCTCAACAAGACGTTCCATTGCAAAAGATTGACCATGGTCTTGTCAACGCAACAGACACATTTCATAGACCTTTGTGAAGAAGCTTGTATGCACATTGCTGTAAGTGTATGACACTGCACTGCTGGCATGCTGATTGTGTTCAGGCTGTACAGAGGTGGCATGTAGGTGTCACAACTATGCAGGGCATGCATAATTGGCAGCAGGCTTGCTGCCACACACTGCCATCACAAAGTCTGACATCAGCAACAGTCCCAATGTGCAAGACTGCACAGCATAAGGTGCCATCAGTGTACAGCAAGTTATTGGGTGCAAAGGTCCCTGAGCTTGAGAGTCAATGGGACTCACTTACTGAGGAGGGCTCAGTCTCCCAGTTTGCAGATCAGCCAGGATCTGCTGTACAACTTTGGCTGGCTGGTAGCTGGGCAGAACTGGCTCTGCATCTGGGACAATGTCTCCTTGCGCCTCACCATCATGATGAACAGGTACAAGGCCTATGCTGTTGACTGTGGCTGTGCCTTGTTGGATGGTGCCTGGCAGCAACAGCTGCTTCACTGAGTCTGTACCTGGTTTGTATGTGTCTGCCACCAGCTGCTTGTCTGTGTTGGTGTCTGTGCCGTGTTTACTACTGCCTGGCAGCAACTGCTTGTCTGTATCTGAGCCTTGTTTGCTGGAGCGTGGCAGCAGCTGGAGCATGACAATGCCACTGCTGGCCAGTTTAGTCATGGAGAACAGGCAGGTGGGTGAATGGCTGTTTGAGTGGTGGCATGTGAGGCTGAGTCACATGAACTGGAGGGCTGCAATGAGGCAGAGGCTGTGTCTCGTGAGCTGTTGGTGGAGGGCGCTGTGTGCTCTGGGCGCTGTGCTATGAGGTTGTTTTCTGCAGACAGCATGTCCTGAGAGTACAGGAGGATGTTGTGGGTTCTGCACTGGATACAGGGATAGCTGAGACAGTTGGTGTAGGATCTGTTCAAAACATGGTCATCAGAGGAGCCAAGGACCTTGTGCATTGTTTACCTAGATAGGTTGAAAGCAATTCTATTGCCTCCTTTGTGGCGCTCTTCTCTCTGAACAAGTAATGAGTTTGTTGACAGCTATTCGTGTGATTTGGAAATAACAATTAGGAAGTTTGATTTTATGCTCACTTGCGGAAAGGACAGGTTACAATGAATCCTTCTGAACCCTCTCGCAAGCTCTCCACAGACGTATAGTTGTATCTAGCAACACTTTGATGCGAATCTGCAGCAGTGACATACTGTTCAGTCTTCGAGTATCCCTGAATTACTGACGCGGACTCACAGGAGAACCATAAGGGAGATCTCACCACCATCAATCTTGCGCCGCTTTGCTGTGTGCTCGTCAGGCGCTGTACGACGCATCTGCTGCTCGGCAGCTTCAACAGTGCGAGGGTTCATACTGCCAACGCACTGAGCCTGCTCAAGGCACAGATGGCCCGTATAGCTCAACCTGGATGTCAACGCATCCTTCATGCACCCTGCACAGGCATGCAGTCAACGCTGCGCATGCTACTGCAGTGAAGAAAAAGTCAAACTGCAGTGCCACCAAAGTCAGTTGCAGCGCTGATCGACGCTCGCCATCGCTCCAACTTGGATGCAATGATAATTTTCCAGGGTGATTTTGTCAGCCTGGATACGCAATCCAAGTGACTTCGACTCTGTCTCGCTGGCAGCGTGCATCTGCATGCACATCAGGTGTTCTTGAAATATTCCTGACGACAGTTCAGCCATATTTGTTCCGCTACTCCCTTGCTGGGCTGCAGCTTATGCAGGCGATTGCCAGATCTGTGTCCAGACGGACGAAGCCGCTGTGCAATGCATGGTTGACTTGTAACAGCAGCAGCGGAGGCACCCCTCGGCCACCAGATGTCGACTGGCACGACTGGCATCTTGATCAAGCTCCTGCACGCATTCTACCCACCTAACATCGCTGCGGGTGCAGGAGTCTCGGGGCACGAGCTTTGCAGTACTGCACCAGCAGTCAAAAGTAGATGCTTTTCCATTCAGCCAGAAAACACTGTCTACGGAGGCCCAACTGCGCCCCTGCCCAAGCGTGTGACCCTGCGTACTATACAAAACAAATACAAGAAGCAGGATCCAATCAGCGTGGTCACTGCATATGACTACCCTTCAGCTGTTCATGTAAGGATCTTGTGGTTGTGCACAGCTCCCTTGTGTGCCACATGCAGCCTTCTTCACATCCTTGTTGCCCCTCTCCCCCCCCCCCCCCCACACCCCTGTACCCTGGCTCCTCACACCCCAGCCTCCTGTGACTCGACACATTTTCTCATGGCTGCGCTGTGCTGATGAAACTGGTTGAAAGATTTATTGTGTGCTGCACTGTATTTGCCACACTTCAACCCACACCTGCAGCTCAATCTGTGGCCTCCATGACAGCATATGTTGCAGCTGCTTCTGCTTCCTACATAGCCTGCTTGCTTCTGACAACCTATCGTCCTTCAAGCTAGTAATGTAATGTAACCAGGGTCAATGCACGTCAAACTACACATCATGCCATCAACAGCTCAACAACACATTGATTAGCTGTGTCCCCAGAAAAGCAGGCTTGCAGAAACAGTGACAGGACCTTGATGTCTGAACTGCGATCCATGCTGGTAGCCATGCGTTTGGGCTGCCATGCAGGTGGACAATGCAGGCATTGACATACTCCTCGTGGGTGACTCAGTGGCAATGGTGGTCCATGGACACGACACCACACTGCCAGTCACGCTTGATGACATGATTCTGCATTGCAAGGCCGTGTATCGAGGTGCCAGACGGTGATGCCACTCCATCTGCTGACTGGGTTGTGGGTCTCTCCGGGGGCCCAGGAGCAGGAGGGGGGGGGGGGAAAGGCATTGGGTTGTCTCAAGGGGTGGGGGGGTGTGTGTGGGAGGGGAGGGCAACAGGCACCTCACCTTTTGAGTCATGCTTCAACCCCCCCTTCTTGCATCCAGTCAAGGTTTATGCTAGCCAGGCCTGTTTGGAAGCAACTTGAGCAGTGTTTGGCTTTGGGAGCTTTGGGAACCTTGCTGACATGCAGGTTCTTGTCCCTTGGATCTCAACTGCCCTTGGGCTTGGTTGCCCCAGGAACTGCCAGCACATGTTGAGCCTTTTCTAGCTGTTGCCTTGTCTTTTGGCTCATTCTGGTGGTTGTCATCTGCCATTTGGCTGTCGTCCAATCGATGACTGTCATTGCATGTGAGGCCTTCCACAAAGGTCGATTTACCTTTCTGGCTGTTTCTGCGGGGCACCGTCTGCCTTTGAGCTGAGATTTGACTGGAGCTGCCACAGCATGTTAGGGCTTTTCCTGGTGATTGACTTGCCTTCTGGCTGTACTGGGCTGCCGTTTGACTGGTGCAGTGACCATCAACGATGCATGGGCATTTGCCATTTTGACATTTTGGCTGTGATTTGATTGTCAGATGGTGGGAGTCTTGTCATTTTGCTGTTTTTAGTGTTTGCTGGTGCAGTGACATTCAGCAATACATGCCTTTTGAGGTCTGCCTTTTGGCTATGGTTTGAGTGGGAGCTGTCACGCCTGCAGGCCATTTCTGGTGGGTGACATGCCTTTTGGCTGTTACGAGGCCTCCCCTCAAGAGGCAGTCAAGAACGCTGTACGTATGATGAAAGAAGGCAACATGGATGCTGTCAAGCTAGAAGGTAGCTACTTCTGACTCCTTCCTCTTCTTAGTCAGTGCTGTAGAGCACTGCAACATCATGTGAGCTTGTTGTGTCCAGGCGTATGCCTGTACCTGTGCCTGTGCATGTGCCTGTGCCTGTGCCGGTGCCTGTGCCTGTGCCTGGGCCTGTGCCTGTGCCTGTGGCATGTGCCTGTGCCTGTGCCTGTGCGTGTGCCTGTGCCTGTGCATGTGCCTATATGCCTGAGCCTTTGCAGATGCAGGGACAAGCAAACCCACGGCAGGAACAAACATCTTGAAGTCATTGCATTGCATGACATCTTCGGTCCACCAACTCGTTTTTTTAGCCATTCTTGGTTGTAAATCACTTTTCACATTGGTCTGTTTGACTTTGTGCATGTATTGTGGCCATAGGCGGTGGCAAACACAGGGCTGCATCTGTCAGAGCTGTGGTGGATTCTGGAATCGCAGTCATGGGCCATGTGGGACTACTACCCCAATCCATCAGTGTGCTGGGTGGGTTCCGGCCGCAGGGGCAGTCGGCCGCATCTGCCCTTCAGGTCATGGAAGATGCTCTGGTAGAGGCTTGCACCTCGCTCCAATCACTTGCATGCAACAGCAATGCAGGACTGTAATTTGCTTTGCAGCATGCACAATATCACAGTCTCAGGTATTGCCTCTGCATGGGGGGGAAGTTAGGTGATGCGCCACACAGGGTGTGGAGGTGGGTTGATCCCCATACATGGGGTGGGGGTGTGTTGATGCCCCGCTCAACAGGTGGGGACGGGTTGATGCCCTCTACACGGTGGGGTGTTGGCCTCCACACATGGCAGGGCTTTTAGCCTCAGCGGCTTGTGTGTCGGCTTCAGTGCTGGCATTCCTGAACTTTGCCATGTAGCATACCCGATATTTGCCACACCCCCCCCCCCCCCCCACCCAAGCCCCCTCCCTACATGCCCCTCAGCCTCGGTTTAGGCCGAAGGGACGCGTGAGTTAACCATGAGCTTCTCTGTGATTGCTGCTAACATTGTAGTCTTGTCTGTGTGTTCCATATTGGGCTATGGGACTTTGTTAAGCTGTGGCTGTAGGCCCTTCAAGAAGCAGGATGCTTTGCCCTTGTGTTGGAGTGCCTACCTCCTGTTGTGGCAGAGGCCTTGACAAGGGAACTGAGCATACCTACCATTGGAATCGGGCTGGGCCCCATTGTAGTGGACAGGTGATGCCTCTCATGCTGTGCTGCGCTGCGCTGCGCTGCGCTGTGCTCTGCTGCGCTGCGTATTTGCATAAGTAATGGTTGGCTTTGCTACCTGCTGCCATGACTGAATGTTCCGCTTTCAGGTGCTGGTATATCATGACTTACTTGGCATGATGCAGCACCCACATCATGCCAAAGTCACCCCTAAATTCTGCAAGCAATATGGCAATGTGGGCGAAGTCGTCCAGTCAGCCTTGCAGCAGTACAAAGCAGAAGTGGGCAATGGAGAGTTCCCCTCTCAGCAACACTCTCCGTATAAGCTGTCAGAGACTGAAACAGCAGACCTGCTGCGGCATCTGCATGATCAAGGATACGTCAACGGTTCGAGTGCTGTTGAAGAGAGGTGCAAAGACTTGCCGGCTGTCAAGGAGGCCGCAGCCAACTTATTGCTGGATGTTAGCACGCCAATGCAATAGAGGAAGATATTGAGAGGATATAAAGTGACCTGTGAAGTGTTCAGGAGGCATCGTATGTGACAAGGAGCTTCAGAAATGCCCCATCTGCCTATCATAAATTTTGATAAGGTTCAACTGGAGCAAGGAGACAGGGCATTTCTCGCTAGCCTAATCCTGCTACCATGTGAGCCCAGCTTGATTGATGCTCATGTACAACAAAATGTCCTGCTGATGTCTATGCATGCATGTGGAACAGGGATGCATGTGTTTCAGCATCTAGAGAACTGCCTGGCTCTACAACCTTCGATCTATGCGTTCTGTTGTTTGTGTCTTTGATAAATCTCTGTCTTAGATGTATGAAAGACAAGGCAAAGAGCTCGGTACAGTGCCCATCTGCTGGCTGATTATTGATATTGTTATTACTTATTGTCACGCATCGTCTCAAAGACCGCTGGGAAGCCTGTAATAGCACAAACCTATGTGTGACTGATTAGACAACAGAGGATGAGCAAAGTGTGAGGTCGTGTTACAGGTTTTGCGCAACTGCCGGCTTGTTGTGCATGACCTTAAAGATGTTGCAAAGCCTGTACTGACATAGACCTTCATTTCATAGAGTAGGCAACAAAGGACAAACAAATCGTGAGGTTGTAGGACAGCTTGTACCGGATTGTTGCTGTTGTGCGTCAT
This sequence comes from Asterella californica, assembly GCA_036924285.1. Taxonomy (NCBI): domain Eukaryota; kingdom Viridiplantae; phylum Streptophyta; class Marchantiopsida; order Marchantiales; family Aytoniaceae; genus Asterella; species Asterella californica. The sequence goes on from JAYKYS010000598.1 coordinate 17,380, forward strand.
CTGGAAGCTCATGTTCAAGCCTGCAGAAGGCCAATACATATGTTGCAGGTTCTGCAACATAAGGCCAAGCAAACAAGAGGTCAATCAATAGGCTGTTCCAGATTGTTGCTGTTACATATAATCACAAAGGCCACTGCGAAGCTTGCGGAGACCTGGACCTGCGTGTCACAAGGTATGCCACAGTATGAGGTCAAGCATGAGATGAAATCATAGGACATAGGCCGCGCCCAATTGACAACTTATTGCTGTTGTGCATCATCTGAAAGGCCTTTGCACAGCCTGCAGACATGCAGGCTTGTGCTTCATGGCATGTTCTCCTTTGTCAGACCACAAATACTGAGGTTGGCCGCACAATCAAGCTGTGTTTTGGGCAAGGTCTGTATGAGCTTCTTGGAAGTTTTGGATCTAATTATAATGTCTGGGTGGAGAACAGGTGCCAGCCCTTATCATAATTGGGAATTGCTTTTGACCCAGCCATTGTGAAATTGGGTTCTCACGTGTTGATGACATCACCCTGGACAGCTGGGAGGACAACCATTATGGCTACACAAGTAGCTGAAGCTTATAATAATTATTCCTTGTATCACATATTTGCTACTGTCAATTTTGTATGACAGCAGGCCTTTTGAAGCGGCAACCACGGTACCACGATAGCAGCACCTGTTGGCATGCTTGACAGCTGCAACTGTCTGCAAGAGTGACACGCACAGATTGGTCTTGCACCGCTTGACAGTAGACATGATTCGCTTAGTCAGTGTATATTTGTCGTTTCTGTTCTGCCCAAGGGGACAAGGCCAACAGCGTTTCAATGCAGTCAGGTTTTAGCAACCACAAACCAGCATCTGCCGTCTGGTCGCTCCCCATGTACATTTAAACTGCTGTCCAGCTTGGAGACTTTGCATACAAAATACCATCTCTTACTACTGTACGGTTGGATGTAAGGATACCAATGACTCAAATGAAATGAGCGGTCAGAAAGTAAATACTCGTCATTGCAGTCAAACTTGATATAAGGTCTTCTCTAACAAATTCTGCTTCAAACACACAACTTGTCATGCGACACACAACTAGCAAGCACACAGCGGTCATAGAGCCAAATCATGACCAACACTACAATGCCTTGACTGCTTTGCTGCTGGAAGGGCTCTGCAAATTGGTGATGTCCGCAAAGGCCGTCTTCTTGTGCAGCGCAATTGGCTCCAAGCCGCCATCAGTACCCTCCCTGGTGTCTCTCTTCATCCTGGTCCAGGGCCCCACTTCAGGGTCTGAAATGAATTTCCAGATGACCCACACCCAGGAGGTGTGACACTGCAGAGGAGTGTAAAATTCTGGGGCAATCTCACGCAGCTGCAGACACAAAAATGGGGTCAGTAACAGCACCAATCACCTCAAGCATCACCAGTCACCATGGAGACTACTCAGAAGCAGTGTGTGGTTACCCCTTTGCCTTCACCGTCCAGAAAGACCATGTACAAGCCTTGGATTTTATTGCATTAAGACTGTTTAAGTATAGCAATACTGTTTAAGCAGGCACTGCATACTAGCAGCAGTCATGGCACAGCATCACAGCAAGTCATTGTACAGCTTAGGCCCCACTGCATCTGGACTGCATTACAAGTGAAGGTGTGCCAGCAAGCCCCAGGCGAGCATTGTCAGTTTGACAAAACCAAGCTTGGCGTGTTGAAACCAGCCGGATGTTGTCTTGGCAGACTCAGGTGCATGCTGCTGAAGGCTCACAACAGGGTATGCATTGGATTCACAAAAAGCTTACCGCATGCAGACGGGTCTGAGGGATCTGAGGAAGTCATGGTGCTCATTGTGATATCCAACATTGTATGTGAAGGAATTTAGCGGCCCATAGTATGAGTATGTCTCCTGGCCCTACACATGTGCCACACCAGCAAGTCAGCCTCAGCAGTAGCACATGATGTTGTATTGTGCAGTGGCTAAGAGTGCGGTGGCTAAGAGTGCAGTGGCTCAGAGCACATTGGTCAAGGGGTGAATGGTGATGCAGCATTGCCCTACTAGGCAACACAGCTATGATTTACAGATCCAATGACAAACACATATATATGGTATATGCCCCCCCAAAAGAACTTCTGTGATGACAATAGAAGCAGACAGAAAGATGTGAAACATGCTCTAACACTGCCTGATAACATGTTGATCATTGTGCATCCTGTTTGACCATTCAGTGGATGGATGGATCCAGTACTTGATAGCCAGTACAAGTGCAAAAGCTACGCTAAGAACAGGAGCAGCCTTGAGATTTCAAGATGGAAATCAGAGCATGACGTGCCGCGCTGTAGCTCTGCAAAGGCATCAGTAATCAATGAAGTTTATAACAATGCAGCTTCTGATGAGGCTTGGAGAGTCATGAAAGGCAGCCAGTGCCTGGATTGCGTAAGCGAACCCAAACATGCGCTGAACGCTCCAAGTGGGCCAACTCTTGATGAGTAAGCAATTTGAAATAGCTTACCGTAACAAACATGTAGTGCTCTTGAATCAGGTGGCCAGCGATGGGATGCAGCCCACCCCCAAAGAGAGTCCCCAACAGCAGGTACAACAGGGATTTGAATCCCAAGGTGTACAACAGCACCCCATCAAACGCCAGGACCAATCCCCAGTTGATGACATCAGCCATGCCTACTGGCTTGGGGCGAATGATGAGTGGCCTGATGCCGTAGACCAGAATATATACAAACATCCAGCAGACCTTTGCAATTGTATGGACGATCGCATTTGCTTCAAGGGGGGTTGGCAAGTCCACATCCCATCCTTCCACACCCTGCATCGCACACACCCACAGACATCACCAACAACCCCACAGACACACTAGCTGCCAGAGGAGGGAAGGAAGATAACATAGGTGATGTCAATGTGCAGAAGGGACACTGCAATATGCTCTCTGCAGACACACATGCAGACAGCACCATCTACACAGATGGGTGTAGTTGGGGCAAGAGCGTGTGTGCACCTTGCCTGGAAAAGACTGAAGAATCACAACCAATACTTCCTATCAGAGTGCAGTAAGCACCGCAGTGCAGTAAGTTCTGTTATGCGCAACGTAGGCAAAGACAGATGCTGACCACTCTTATGCATAGATATGGAGTTTCTTGTGAGACTAGCATCAGCTATCAGTGCATGCATTTGTAGCACAACACACAGGTGTGCACTGACGACAGTGGGTCTGGCAGAGGAAGCCTACCAGGTGCGAGTGGTGTTCCTGATGATACTGCCTGAACTTTGTGGCTACAGGTACAACAATGGGACAGTTGGAAGCGACTGCAAGGACCTTGTTCCAAAATGGCTTTTTGAGCGCAAGGAAATGGCTGATCTCGTGCTGTGCTGACAGCAGGTTTTGATTGCACGTGCCGCTGACTGTGTATGCTACTACCAACACTTTCCACCACGGCAGATTCCGTACGTGATATGCCATTGCAAATTGTATTGCCATGACAAACATGACCTGCATACGAAATTCTGCATTGAATAGGGACAAAGAACAAGGCCCTTGAAGATGTTATGTCATGTCAGGCAGAACGTGCAGACACTGCCTATGTCGCAGTGTACAGTGCCAACATACGCTTTACCTGATAGGCCGTCCTGTTGTCATACCCATATAGCTTCCTCACTTGATTGCCATATTTGGCTAGTACGGCTTTTCGCCGCTGTGCATGAGGTTCATTGCTATCCACCCAGAAGAACTCGTCCTGATGAACTTCGGGCATATGTGCTGACTTTGCCGACAAAGGACAGATCCCTTTGGGACGGCTGCGGTCAACAGAAGCCAAACAAGCGTCTCAAAAACGACTCTGTCTGCGAGGCTTTGACGGGGCCGGAAGCCCTAGGCCAGTAACAAGTTGCTCAGCCTGATGGTGAAACAAAGCGACTTTTCACTAGATACCACGCTGAGGAGCTACTGATGTCAGTAAAGTGAGAGCTCGCTGGCACGTTGGTGATTTAGCAGAAGCTGCACAAATTTCGGGTCCGTTGCCGCAATAAACATATTCTGCTTCAAATTAATCACGCGCCGCGCGTTGGCTTTACACGTGTGCCCTATCGTAAGGCAGCCGCCGGAAATGCCTCTGTCGTAAAGGCGTTTTCGTAATCACCTAAAGAGGTGGATGCAAATGCCCTGAATGTGCAATGAAATAAGGAGCTTGTCGCTGTCTGTGCTATCGCTGTATCTGTTACAAAATACTGCGGCTGGGCTGAAAGTTATATATTTCGTAAAGGCGTTTGCAGATCAGTAATTTAAAGGCTACAAGCCCTGACTGATGGGCATGGCATAAGTGCTGGGACGTGCCTTGTGCCAAGTGACAGGCTTTGCTGGTGCAGTAGCTGCTCCTTCAGCAGGCGCTATGACGGGTGCTGATATGAACGATGCTTCTGGCAACCTGGCAATGTGTGCTTCAAAATCTGTCATGTCAAGTGTTGAGAAAGCTGCTGTGTGGCTTGTAGAAGTGCACTCAAGGTGCAATCACTTCCGCATCCTTCGCTTGACATTGCAAAGATGGCCGGTTTTTGCATCAATTCCCAGACCCAACTTGAGCATTCCAGGCTTCCCAATTATCAGATCTGGTCCATGACGGTCCTTGCCAGATTTCACATGGGAATACTCCTGTATGGTAAGGCTCACTTGCCAAGAATTTGACCACCTGTTGCTACTGGCCGCTGATAATGGTGCGCTGACACTCGCAGTGATTCATCATCTGTCCAGACCTCTAGCCAGGATTGGTGATCATGTGAGAAAGCAGTTTGGCCTTCAATTTCGACAAATACCTCTACCAAGGCAGCCCCTCTGCACGAGACAAGTAAACAAACCATACAAACATAGCTTGATGAGTAAAAGGCACATCTGCTCCTGTGGTCCAGAAATCTTGCTGACATAATAATAAGAATATTAAGAATAAAGAATATCTAAAGAATATTCTAAAGAATAAAGAATAAAGAATATTAAGAATAAAGACGCTTTTCAGATCGTGATGAGCTTGGTATGTGCAAGACAAGTCTTGTCCCTCCAATGCAGTCTGTTGTGAGCACCATCCTATAACACAGTTGACAACCACGCACTGCAACATTATTGAAACCAGACCTAGGGCAACCTGGGAGGTGGCGACCCTTGACCAGCCAAAAGCTTCGTAGGCAGTCAATCATGTCACCCCCGTTTAAGTCTGACCTAGCCACCTGAGTCTCTTGCTTTGCAGCTGAGACTACACAGAAAAGGTGTGCACCCAGTCAAATATCAACATTGGCACATGATCCAGCAAGAAAACGCCACAGATGCTTCGCAAGCAGTCCATCTGAAAGATGGGTGTTTTTGCACTACAGCCCATGTCTCTCCGGAATATAGCAGAACTGACATAACAACACAATGAAAGATGCATTCTTCAGACAGATCAGATGAGGACCAAGTCTTGGCGTGTCTGAGTTGCTGCAAGGACTACGTGCAACAATTACCCTGTGAGGACTACGTGCAACAATTACCCTGTGTGTTATCTCAGCATCCAATGTACAAACAGAACTGCGAATGCTGTCCAAGATCTGAGCTGAGACACCACCGCCAACTATTCCTCATGCAGCATGATGGCTAACTCTGCAGTTACAACAATGCTACAACGTTCCAGCACTTGCTGACTTGCCAACAAATGCTGATTGCGACGAATCTGCTTGCCTGCCAGTTGGTGAGCCCACGCAGATATGATCAGCTATTACCTGCACGTGATGCCAGAAGTGGAGCAATCGCCCAGCTCACAGGCACTCTGTTTTGTGTCAGCTGTAATGCCAAGCTGGAACGCCTTGTGCTCAGACAAGATGAGCTCCATGGTGCAGCCAGTATCAATGAGCAAATTTCCACAGAAGTGGCCAAGCGGGCTATTCACCTTCATTTTGCAGAAGGCTTGCTCTTCATCAGTGTCTTGATATGCCTGCAGCAGGTTGGGAACGGATGATGACAAGGGACTGACATTTGGGATTGCTTTGACCCCTTTATGGCAAGAGACTGATCACAACGAATGACAACACAAACATGAAGCTACACAGCCACACACCCTGAGTATATGAAGCAAATGCCAACAGTTCAAGGTGCCCAAGCCTGCAAAAGCAACATCAATGAAAGTGCATGCTTGGAAGGAATGAGACTGTTGCCAGGCAGCAGTACAGTCAGCAGCGGCTTGCTACCAAAGCACAAGCCATACTTCCTCATGACAGCAGCAACCATGCACACACAGGCAAAACTCAAAGTTCAGGCTTTGCACGTGCTGAAGGGCACCAGGACGATGAGAAACAGTTTGTGTTTTGAGTGCCTAGTGTCAGCAGCAAACCCAGCTGAAAAGGCTGATGCTGAGGTTTCGAACACAAGGATCTGCAAGCCAGTGCAGACCTGCTGCCATCTGCAAAGTGTGGCTGCACATATTACCCAAAATTGCACTCAGACGTGATGCATTCAGAAGGCAACAGACAAGGTGCTGTATAGGCGGCAAATCTGCAGTGAGTACTTTGTCAAATTGCGTGTTGTCTGTGCACAACATGGCTTTACCTGTACCCTCTCCTCTCAAGAGCTCTTCAACCAGTGCTTTGGGTGCGGGATCATCCTCATTCAGCTAAATCAGATCCCGTAGGCTATTTCCCAGTGGGCTATCCGCAGCAGCCAAGACAACAGCTGTTGATCTCAAATCTGCTTGCAGCCCTAAGCTCTTGACTACTTGAGTGGCGGCCCTCTTGCAGGTCAATGTGCCGCTCATGCCTAGATTTGTTGCAGCTAGGTCCTGTACAAAGCACTGAAAGGCTAAGGGCGTCATGACTATACTGCATAGCAGCTGGAACTTCAAGAGAACAGAACAGCTGACAACTCTTCAAGTATCATTTATCCTGTCACACTTAGTACGGCACACTGCTAAGAATACCACTCCCTTCAAAAGCATAGGCTTGCGACAACCGCCCTTGCAGCTTGCACATCACCAGGTTCTGCAGTGTTACAGCGTACCACAGAACGTGCTAGCCTCAGAGCCTTGCACTAAAGGTGGCAACACATCACAGCAGACGCTCGACTGCTCAACCAGAAGAGCACAAGTGTACCAGCAGAACAAGCACTGCACTGAAGGCTTGCAGGACGCTTACTCATAAGACGCGACAGCCTGTCAACATCTGCGGCGACAGCATGCAACCTGCAAGGCTTGTCAAGCAAAAGTAACAGCAGCGTGAAGAAGCGAGGTAGCACAGGCAAACGGGTCCATGCTTGTACAGACTGTGGAGTTGGACCCCGACACGACTGGACGAGCTAGATGAAACAGCTTTCTGCGGATCGCACGTGCTAAGGCGGCGTGATCAATAGAGTAGACAGACAGTCACAACTGCTTTCTGGAGTTACCACATACCCCGGTCTTGTTCAACGGAAGCCTGTGAAATTCTTCTTCATCTTCTTGGCCCTTGGACAAATAGGAATTTTCCAACTTGGTGAAGTTTCCCTCAACAGTTGAACAGTGATTGGTTTGAGTGATTGCCCACAACATATGGTACTGGTCCTGCTAGTGGTGAAGCAGCAAATTGCCCTTGATGTCTTCTCAGACCGAGCTAACAAAAGACAGAGCAAGAGTTAAACTGAGCGCGAACACCTAACAATTGTAGCAATCTATAAACTTGATCTGAACTCCTTTGTCGGCGCAGCATGCTTACTTATGCTTGGCGCAGCAGCTTGGCCCCTATCATTATTCAACAATCATGTGTACTTCTTCATGCTAGGGAACTTTTCCCTAATAGCATCCATCACATTGCCAAAGTTTTCCTTGACAGGAGTGGGAGGATTAGCATAGTGACCCGAAAAACCCTCAATCTGCTTTGAGTGATACGCAACCTTGGACTGTGTGAACTTCAGCCCATGTGCTGTGCTGACCACCACCGTACGATCAGTCTTGCCAATGGTGCCGTTTTCTCGCAGCTTAATGAGGGCAGCTAGTGCCACACCAGTGTGTGGGTCGTTGAACATGCCTGCAGGCACCAATCACTTTTACTAAGTGTTACTAAGCTTTTACTCATCACTAACGGGCTGAAGGGTACAATGCCTGCAGGTGCCACTCACTTGTCTGGCTTGACAACAGTCGATTGTGTAGATCGTTATACAAGCCTGCAGTAAGCATGCGTGCAGGATAGATGTTGCTTCCTAAATGCAGCTACAATCAGAAACAGCTGTGCTTGCTTTCTGATGCCAGCGCAACTGCTTGCAAAGGCTCCACACACCTAGTCCACAGCCCAGTCCTGACAGGTGAGTCTCGCATAAGAAGGGAAATATGGCAGCCGGGGGGACGGGGGGGGGGGAAGGGGGGGGGGGATGGGGAAGGCGAAATGCCATTGGAGGGGGGGGGGGGGACAGCTGTACACCTTGACAACTTGATGAAACAACATGTTGCCAACACCAAAAGTGCAGCAAACATATGCATACTCAGCTTACATACTGTGAACCAGCAACACTAACCAGGGTGTCGCAAGTGTCTGCACCTGAACATTGCACAGTTTGCAATGTTCAGGTGTCAACAACACAGCAGGATTGCAAATGCGCACATACACTTTCTGCATACCAAGACACGTGCAGCTGTAACGACAGCTGAAATGCAACGCTTAGAGTCTGCACCTGTCCTGCTTAAAGCTCACGCATGACCTGGGGCCTAGCGTGCATTTGCCACAGTGCTGAATTGTGATGATATTATGCTCTATTTGCTGCAATGACCATGGCATGCTCATCGATTTTGCTGTACAGTGCATTAACCTGTGAGATCGGCACGTGCAGCAGCATCCATCATTTCTTCCTCTGTCGCCTCCTCTACGATTCCATCAGTCTCTGCCAGAGCCATGATAGCGCGGTCCAGAGAGACAGGGTCTCCAATCTGGATGGCTGAGGCAAATGTGGTCTGGGCCTTCACAGGCTCATAGTGCTCCCAGCCCTACATACATGCACAAAGCAGTTTATAGGGCTGAGAAGTAGCAAGGGCAGGGGTAGCTTTTTGTGTTTGTAACACAACTATATTGGTCAACCGCGTCGCATGACTAAACCGCGTCGCATGACCCAACCTCACAAGGATACTCAGAACAGCTTGCTGTGGAGGGACAAGACTTGCCTCGCATGTACCTAGCTCATCATGAGCTGAAAAGCCTTATGGTCATTATTGTGATTTCGGTCAGGAGAGTACTGAAAACAGGCTTGAAAGGGCTGCAAGGGAAACTGTTCAAAAAGGATGCACTGCATGATGTGGTGTCAGTGAGCATTAATGGTAGTGGGTTTGCCCAGCCTTGCTGAAGATTAGCTAGACACATACAGGTGCTGGTCTTGGTCCCTGCACATGCTTCTGAATTACGCTAGCTGTCATGTGTAGATTGTGCGGTATGGCTGCCTGCAGAGCTCTTGGCCCTTGTCCAGCAATGCAGTGATCTGCAACACATGCTTGAGCATGTATGCAAGGGCTGAAAGCATCAGCATGTCTGAACCGTTTTCTGTTATCTATAGTACTCCCTTATCCTACCTTCTTGTAGGCTCGGTAGAGGGGGTTGGCATTGTGTGCTTGCGCGCAAACCATCCTGGGCATCTTGTTGATGAGCCCCATGTCCATGCACATCTTGAAGCCCTTATAGAAGGCATAGATATTGCCTAGGTTGCCGCCTGGAATGATCACCCAGTCTGGAACTTCCCAGTCAAATTGCTGGCAGATCTCAATGGCAGCAGTCTTCTGGCCCTCTAATCGGAGACTGCAGCAAGACCACTGCACGAGTTAGCATATTCTGCAGTGTGGACACCAAGAGCAATCGCATATTGCTACAAGTGTGACGCTTAGTCCAGCAGCGGAGGTTACCTAAAGATGTGCATACAGATGACTCTTGTGCCCTGCCCAACTCTTGAATGTGATGCAACATGATGTTGCAGACCAAAGATGCATGCACATAGGTGACATGTTGAGGACAAGACCTCCTCTTGAACAGGAAGATTTTATTGCAGAGGCTGCTCATGTGCAAAATTGATGCACTTGAGCTGTCCTCCACAGAAGGGCTTTTGCTAGCACTATCATGATTCTGTATCATTTCTATAGTTACAATCAACAATTGAAGTGATCATGTTGCCGCCGGTAATGTGACTGTGACCGTAAGAATCGCAGTCATAGCGTTCATCTTATCCTTGTGGCTGTAAGTACACCTACAGTTATGATGATGATCATCATGACTGGTCAAGCCTACCTGTTCATAGAGTTGGCAAGGTAGATGGGTGAGTCAGCAGTGACATCCTTGATGAGCTTCATGCAGCCATCAAAGTCTGTATCAATGCTGAGCACCAGAGCCCCATTGGCGATGGGTTGCACCAGCTGCGCCAGAGAAATCTTGTCTGCCGGCAAGAACACAATGGAGGGGATGCCGGCCGCAGCACAGTAGGCTGACAAAGCAGCTGATGTGTCGCCAGTGGAGGCACAGCCGACAGCCTGGACAGCATCCGGCTTGATTTTGCGTAGCCTATTGACCTGGCTGACGAGGACTGTCATGCCCAGATCCTTGAAAGAACCTGCACAGCAGACCTTGGTTGTTGGCGAGCACTGGGCAAGGGGTGGGGGAGGCAAGGAGGGTCTCAAGGCAGGAGGGGGGCGAGGGGCGCCGGGGGGGGGGGGGTGGGGGGGTGGGGATGGGAGAGTGGCTGGGGCTGTGGGGTGGTCATGGTGACATGCCCAAATCCTTGAAGGAACCTGTAGAGCAGACCTAGCTTGCTTGGCAAACACTGTTGGGAAGCAAGGAGTGTCTCAAAGCAAAAGGGGGGCGAGGGGCGCCAGAGGGAGAAAGGGTCGGGAGAATGGCTGGGGCTGTGGGGTGGTCATGGTGATACAGTGTGAGTGTACAAAGCCTTTGTGGCGTGCCTCAAGCCTAGCAGTATCATGACCATGGTGATGTTGCAGACGCAGAGGGCACAAGATTTAGCCTGAAAGGAAAAGGGGTTTATAGTCAGCTGCCTGTGTGGAATTGCACTGCTGACCTGAATGTATCTGCAGGCTACACAGGCTTGGTCAAGTCATCTATGAGCTGGCGACTCATATTACATATGCTTTACACCCTTGTGGCATTCATAACAGCCTATCTCACAGTACACTGCACATACAAATTGCATGAACAGAACCAACATTCGCAACAATGTACAATTACACAGCCCTCAGGCTGTCAAAGTTTTGAAGTGTTTGAGCTGAGGTTGCAAATTACTGTCTGCCTAGTCAACCTAGCTGACATTGTCTAATCTCACTATTTCCACATACAGAATGCTGATTACAGAATAACAACAGAGTGCACTAACAAAATGCAAGTGCAGCCGCATGAACATGGCTCACATGAGCTATAGATCAGCTAGTTGGTCAGTATAAGAAACATGCTGCACACTAAGCTAAAATGAGGATGCTAGGACTGCACATGCTGCAATGTGATACAGATACACTAGTCAAGCCCGCTTGCTGACTGCTGCATGAGTTGATGCAGCAGCATTGGAGTCTCAGCAGCACTGGTCAAGGCATCATCAATGAAATGAAGATGCAAAAATTGGGTGAGGAACAGCCCAACTACCAGCACCGCCAGGCCAAGAGGCTTGATTTCACTGGCAAAGTGGGGTGGGGTGGGGTGGGGTGGGGTGGGGTGGGGTTTATATGGGCAGGTACAATTGCGTAAAGATTCCAGGCTGCATGTTGTGAGAAAGTGTAACAAAGTGTCAGCAGACAAGAGCCTGACCTGTATGGCTATTGCCGCACTGCTTGACCCACAGCTCTGTCATGTTGAGGGACTCCCGCCCAAACCGCTCTGCCCAAAACAGGTTGCTGTTGCCCTCAAACATGCTCACCACATCATCGTCACTGATTTGCTGCATGCACCAAGCGACACTTGTCATTTGCAGAGCAGCATCCTGGGGGGTTTAAGGACAACTTTGCAAACATGATTGCCCCATTGCCAGCATGCCTGAGGGTCATTGAGAGCTCAACAAAAAGAAACAGCACGTGTTGCTGCAGGTGCAGTATGCGTGTGAGACAAGACGCGCCCTGGCCCCTGAATAGCATGACTTGAGTTGTGTGCGCAACAAGAGCGGCATCTATCGTATTCTGGCATGCTTCTCATATTTTCACACATCAGAAGAGCAAGTCTGCAATGTGGTGACGCTTTGATGTATTGCCGTTGCCTTTACAGGGTTCTCAGGTGAGTAGGTGGGGGAGCAGAGCTCTGTCCATACCGGCAAAACCCATTCCTTCTTGGACCACACACCGGAGCCGTATGGCCATGCAGTTCTGCCTGAGCGACTGTCAAATCGCCGCTTCCACTCAGCTGCATCGACTTGTTGCAACGCTTCTATGTCATGCTGGACATCCAGTAGCCCACCATCCTCTGATCTATACACCACGTCATCTAGAGAGTATTGCTCTGTATAGTCTGTGCGTCCAGCCTTGACATAGTTGAATGGGACGTATTTGGACTTGAAGGCATCCTTCCTATCCAGGGGAGCTGCGAATGCACACAGTATGTGAAACCCAAGATTCTGCTGGTCAGCAGCCACATGTACTGTGTGCTAGACAATGCTTGGGGTACGGACTCTTCGTACCTCGTTGCTGTGCTTTCTGTCGAGGGTTGGTGCTGCCATTGCCTTGCTCCTGAGGCAAGGGTGTCGCCTCTGCCGCTTCGTTAGCTTCGAGCTGGTTCACTTGCTGACCTGCTGCAACCCTCAGTCTGCTGGGGCGAGAGCTGGTGCAGGTAACGCCTCGGCTGCGGCTGTGAACGCGTGTTCCCTTCGCAAACAAGGAGTGGCAGGTGTGCGGTACGAAGGCCCCTTGCGCAGTCTGCACAGGGACCTGCGCAGGCATGACTGCCTACCGTTGGCAGTTGGCCTTTCCTGCTGAAGTGCGGCTATCTCACAATGAGGCGGGTTTGTATTGCTGTCAATGTGGTTGTGCCGACGCAATGTGTAGCAAACGGTTTGACTCAAGGACAAAATTACAATAGTCAGCCTCCGATGCGCTAGCAGATCCGCTCCGCGAAGAAGAACGTCGGTCGGTCCCCATTTCGAAACGGCAGCATCAGCGCTTGAACATCGTAGCCTTGGCCGTAGCCGTGTGTGCTGTTGTCGTGCATCTCCGCATGTCATCAGCGAATCACAGGCCCAGCAACCTTAGTGACTCGTGAGGCCCTGCAAACGGCAACTCTAGGCAGCCGTGCATGCCACCCTACTTGTGATCGCAAGTTTATACCCACGTTGCAGCCGAGATCGAGGGCATGAGCGCCTATGGCAGATGTCTTACTGCTGGCCGCGACCTTCCGCAGCTTCGCCGCCAGGTTGATGGCGCAAACAAGCGTCAATGCAGAAGACACATCGCAACTGCACAGCACGCAACTTTGCCAGCTGAACAGACACTTCCCAAAAGGCAGCACAAGCTGCAGCAGAAAGTAGCAAAGGCTTTTGCACCCGCAACAATAGCCAATCTCGGACCGGGCTTCGACTGGATGGGGTGTGCTGTCGAGGTAAAGTCTTGCCTCACCTTGTAAGCACAAAAGGTGCCAGTGCCTGTCACTGGCACCTTGCAACAATCTGCAAGCACAGACACAGCTAGCAGGAGACCAACCCTTCACTGAAGCCCCTGTTGCTGTGTGTGTGTGTGTGAAGGGAGAGGGAGATTTTGTCATAGCTGAAGCCCTTCCTGACCTACCTGGCGGTGAAGTTATCATCCAAAGTATCACTGGGGACGACGGCAGGCTTCCCTTGGTGGCTGCTAAAAACTGTGTCGGCATAGCTGCCATTGAAACCATCAAGCTTCTGGGTGACGTAGACTGCGGTGTTGCCCTTACATTACAAAAGGTAGCAGCTGGGGGGGGCTTTGCACATAAAAAGTCAGCTGCCCTGACTGCATGGGCAGCTGCAGTCAAGCGATACACAGAGGATGGGACACGTGCATTGCAAGCAAGCTCATACTTCTTCTCTGCAACCAAAAGCTACAGCTGCTCAAACAATTTTGTTGCTGACTTCGTCAGGTGACCACACTGTGGGCATGTCCACTACACCAGGCTCGCCAAATGCTCACATGAGTATATCTGCATGCACTCATACACACATCAGAGAATGAATGATGAACTTGTTCAGGGCCTGCCTCTAGGTAGCGGCATGGGAAGCAGTGCAGCTAGCGCAGCAGCAGGGGCATGCGCCGTGAATGCCCTGTTTGGCAGTCCTTTGACCAAGGAGCAGCTCATTCTGCCTGGCCTCGCTTCTGAGGCCACAGTCAGTGGATATCATGCAGACAACATTGCTCCAGCTCTACTTGGAGGCTTTGTGCTTGTAAGGCAAGCTTCCATCACCAGTGCAAATTCGGTCTGACAGTCACACAAAGAGTCCCTCCTCAATGACAACTGGTATCCTGCTACTAAGTGGTGTGCTGTGTGGGGGCCATCAAGCATTGTGCATTGGCCCAGACTGCATGGCTGCGTAGGCCTGGCACATGCACAGAGACATGCACACACAGCCTAAAAGCCGACACGCTCCCACAAAGCAGTCTCACCCCAAGTTGACAGGACTGTGATGACACGCATGAGTCATGGGTGTTACCACGATCCTGTCAATCTGGGTGAGACTGTTTTCAGGTATCATGCATGTTGCCTGTGTCTGCGTCTGTGTCTGTGTCTTTGTCTGTAATTGTCTGCATATGTATGCTTTCTGCTGATGCATCTTTTAGCTCAAGCTGTCACTTGGCTGAAGCCAGGTTTTGGATCAAGCAAGAAACAAGGCTTGCAGCTGTTGCAGGTAACGCTCAGGGCTCAACAGCATTCCATGTTCAGTCTTGTCATAGCCTTTCTAGATATGAAGAGAGACCAGTCCTCATGATTTCCGCCAAAGCACTGCTGAGCAAGAAGTGTCCTTTCTGATGGCATGCAGGGATTGCAGCCATTGGACCTGCAGCAACTCTT
>JAYKYS010000599.1:0-32235 GCA_036924285.1 Asterella californica
ACTTGGCAGACAACCTCGCCTTCCTGCTGGTGCAGAAGAAAGGGTCGGGTCAGGCCAAGCCGAACGAGGTGTTCAACCTCATCAAGTCGCGCGCCAGTCTGCGTCGACCGGCCGCCAGCACCACCTCACTGAACAGCACGGAGGAGAAGGTCAACTCCGACCTGATACTCAACACCGCGCTGCAGAGGTTCCAGCAGTCGGCCTTCCCGTCGCTCAATGAGATGAACGCCAAGGCGCGGGATGTGACGCGTGGAGAGACGCCGCTGTCGCCGCGCCACGCCAAGTCCGCAGCCTCGCCTTCTGTGCTGCTCGCCAACAACAATGCGGCGGATGTGGCTAGCGCAGTCGCCACACAGGCGGACGTGAAGCAGCTCGACCTCGTGCTGTCGTCGGGCGTGCACGGCGGCACTGCCACCACACTCGCTGCCGCCACCACTGCCACCACTGCCACAGCTAAGTTGGCGGCGGACGAGGCGGAGGCGAAGGGCGAGGAGGAGGCGGTGCAGAGCGTGTCGTTCGCCAGCCTGCTCAAGGTGGCGGAGAGCAGCGAGCGAGTGGTGAAGGAGAAGAAGGAGGTCAACCCGTTCGCTGCTGAGGAGGAGGAGGGAGCAGAGGGCGCCAAGGCGGCGAGGCACCGAAGAGCAACCCGTTCGGCAGCGACGACGAGGGCGAGGCCAAGCAGGGCGAGGAGGCGGACGGCGACAAGGAGAAGTTCGCCGAGCCGGAAGTGGCCGAGCTGGACGAGGACGGCGACAAAGACGCTCCAGAGGAGGAGCAGGCGAACGGCCACAAGGAGCAGGGCGAGGGCGGGGAGGGCGAGGACACCAACCCGTTCGCTTGAGAGCTGTGAGCTGTGTTGGGCCTCTGCTGAGCTGTGAGTGCAAGTTTTGTGTTGGGGCTCTTGTTTTGTTGTTCTAGCATTTTGTGAGTGATGTTTGGTTCTCGGCGGCTTGCCAGTGCACTGATCGCATCCAACTTTGACTGAGTTGTATACAACGCGAACAAAAAATCTGTACAGACGCGCGCGTGCAACACATGCCGAAAATCGTCGGTCATATTACTTGGTACGAGCACCGCCACACGTGCAATCATTTGAATACCTACACGACTGTCTCAATCCACTCTCCACAACACAAAGGCACGTAAGCAATCACTTACACCGATACTTGAACCCGCTCAGGTGGCCACCAGCCCCATCCCGCCCACGGAATGTTACCCCATACATAC
This sequence comes from Asterella californica, assembly GCA_036924285.1. Lineage (NCBI taxonomy): Eukaryota > Viridiplantae > Streptophyta > Marchantiopsida > Marchantiales > Aytoniaceae > Asterella > Asterella californica. The sequence goes on from JAYKYS010000599.1 coordinate 1,228, forward strand.
TTCATGCCTTCACAACCTTGCTCGTGCCCTCCATTGGTCGCCGTGACTCCACGGTGGCACCTGTAGCACACGTTGAGCTGCCCGTGGTGCATGTTCGACTCCGGCCCGTACAGCGCCACCACCTCGTACTGGGTCGACGTTGGCCGAGCTGTTGGTCTGCCTGCACGCAATGCTGAGGCGGTAAGCAGCGGGATGGTTGTGCGCACTCACTATTGTCTCGTAGATGGTCGAGTTGACGCGTCGGAGAGTGTGGACGGAGACGCGGAGGGTGGGAGTGGGAGTATGAGGCGGGGTGAACACACGTTGGATAGCGACAACCATGACTGTGCGGCAGGACGCACAGAGAGGCAGAGGACTGATCGGCGGAAAAAACGGGCACGCTGCTGACATCGATATGATCCCTAGCAGGCAGAGGCGATGACGGTGGCAGTAGACAGTAGCACTGCCTGTGCTCGTGCTCGCTGCACCTGAGCAGGTCGATGTACCGCTGCCTGCAACTACTGGCACTGGCGATAGCAGCAGCGGCCGACACACACAATTCGTCGCTCGCGTGCTCCTCCACGCCGATGTTGTCTCCAACGTGGACTGCTTTCCATCCGCCGTACCAGCAATCACCCGTGCTTGCCACCGCCCATGTCCGCTCATATCTCAATGCGCATTCGACGTATCGCATGCAGTGCTCAGTTCGATCTTCGCTGTTGAGCTGGACAATGCGTGCGTGGTATCGAAGTGTGCACGGTAGATGGACGATGGCAGTGACATGAGGCGGCCCCATCAGCGAATGATCGAAGTAGTGAGGGCGCGAGTCACGAGTGCGATGAGGCAGCGGCCTCGTCTGAAAGTACGACTCCAGCATTGCGGCCACCTCAGACAGCGACGGCAGTGGCGGCAGTGCAGCCAGCTGTGCAGGAGACAGCAGTGCATCAGCGGGCACGGGTGCATCCACATTCACCTGCTGCATCGCCTCGGCTGCTCTCAACTTGCTCTGCCATGCCGCATCACTGTCGAACAGCGGATGCGACGCTCGACTGAGCGCTGATGCCGTCAGGTGGTCGTTGATATGAAGGTAGGCTGCGATCAGGCGGACGTGGTCGGCGGAGTGGAAGACAGAGTTGGTGCGCGGAGACGTGAGGAGGAGGGTCTGCATCGCGTGAGATGGTCAACACGATCGCAGACAGGAGCGTTGGGAAATGAGTTGGCTTGGGTGCGTCAGTGTTGTGGCCGGCGAGATGCAGAGTGGTCGAAGTGAGTGATGGCAGCAGCATGAGAAGCCGACTGAGCAGTGCAAGCTTCAAGTACGACAGAGAGGACGTAAACAACACGAGCACAGCCGCACATGCAACAGCACTCGGCGGCCTCGACAAAGGTTCGGATCCTCACATCGTGCTACCAAGAGCAGAGGCATCTGAATAAAACAATACACTTATATTTATACCTTCACCATACATAAACATACAGCAACGAGTCGAGTGCAGCTATATCATGTTCGCAACCTGCCCGAGATGTCCACCTTGTACTTCGCCCTACCATTCGCCGCCGCCGCTCCCTTATTCATCTTATCCAACCTCTTGATCATCTTCACCCGCCTGCCCTCGTCATCCTTCTGCCTCTCCTTCCTCTCCTCCTCCTCGTCGTCCTCGTCCCTCTCCACCAGCGACTGCGGCCGTATGGCGTAGTCGAAGTTGGCCGGCTCCGGTATGCGGGCACGGCCGGTGTTGATGTCCGGCAGGCGGCGCTGAGTGAGCTGAGCGGAGCGGCGCTGTATGGCGAGTGACTGCTCCTCTTCGTAGTCGGCGAGGTGCTTGTACTGTGTCTTGAGGCCGAGCAGCGGTCGCATCCACTTCTCAATGATGGCGCCCAGCAGCTTCTTGTTGTCGGCCGTCTCGTCGTCGTGCTGCCACAGCTGCATCACTGTACGACCGAGCCCGCCGCTCGTCTCCAAGTCCGTCTCCGTCACCGGCAGCGCGTCCAGCATCTTGTACATCGTACTACGCAGCCGAATGTTCGGTAGCGAGCCGTCCGCATGCGGCACCAGCCACTTGTTCACTACCTTCAGCAGCCCGTGGTCGATCAGCCTGTCCGCCACCTCCTTCTTCCCCACCTGCGCCTGCACCTCTTCCAGCATCTTCAGCTTGTACACTGCCGGCTGCTCTCTGCTCATGCACTCCTCGTCGTGGCGTGCTGCGCCGTCCATGCGTGCTAGGAAGCGTTTGCACATCTCTTTGGTGTCGTCCTCGTCGTAGGCTGACTTGGTTTGACGCCTGTTCTTCATGCCGTTCAGCATCTTGTCGAACCATGACACCTCCTTCGTGGCGTCAGGCTCGCCGTCGTCGCCCTCACTGCCACTGTCACTCTGAGACAGAAGCAGCACAGACAGAGCACAACGCAAAGAGGAAAGATGAGAAAAGATGTTGTAGCGTATGGTGTGATAGTGTCGGATGAATATGTGTGTGCTGTGCTGACTGCTCGCTTCTTCTTCTTCTTCGGCCTGTCGTCGTCTCCGTCCGACTCTCGGCCTCCTTTCCTTTTGCTCTTCGCTTTCGCTTCCCGCACCGCCTCCTCGTACTTGTCCGGGTCCGCATCCCTCAACTGCTCCATCTCCTGCCTGTACCTCTCCTTGTCCTCCTCACTCTGCTGCTTCCACTGCTTGTGCTGCTGCTTGGCCATAGCCTTCCACATCTCACCCAACATCTTGCTCAACTCTGCAAAGGTGGCGTCCGGATTGTCTGCACGCAACTCTGGCCGTGTCTTGGCACTGAACAGTAGATAGGCCGAGCGTGGTGGCAGAGGGCCGATACGCTTGCCTGCTGCGCCGCTCTTATCTTTCAGCTTTCGGCCTGCTTTGAGCGGTATACGGCGTTTGCTACTTTTCCGCTCTTCGTAGTCCTCGTCGCCGCCTGCGTCGCCGTCCTCGCCTTCGTCGTCGTCTGCCTGTCGTCGAAGTCGTTTGACTTTGCCTCGCTTTCTCCGCTGTTGCTCCTCGTACTCGCCATCCTCTTCCGCTGCTTCCGTGTCCACAAATGCGCCGTCGTCGCCCTCCTCGCCCTCTGCTGCCTCCGCGTCTGCCGGCTCGTCCTGTGCCTCCGCTCCTTCCTCCTGCAGTCGTCTCGCCTCTTGCTTGACGAAATCGCGTATGAAGTCCTTGTGCTGCTTCACTGCCTCCTTGCCCAGCTCGTCCTTCAGCTTTGCTAGGATGGATGCGATGGACAGCTCTTCGGTTGGGTTGGCCATGATGGCGCTGATACGGTCGCGGAGCAGTTGCTGCACTTCGGCCTCGTCCATCTCCACTGTCTCCTCCTCGCCTTCTGCCGCGTCAGCTGCATCGGCCGCACCACCGTCATCGTCCGCCGCCGCTGTTGTTTCTGCCTCCTCTGCGGCTGCTGCGCTGTCGTCCTCGTTAGCTGCTGCGGTGGTGGGATCTGCTTCCTCCGTCTCCGCCTCTGCTGCATCCGCTGCTCCCTCTTCCTGCTCCACCTCAGCCTCATGCACGGCTGCTGCACTGTCCCCTTCCTCCCTCTCTTCCGCGTCAGCTTCGGTAGTGTGAGCCTCGACGTCCATTGCAGCTGTTTGTGCGGGTTGCTGCTCTGCGCTAGGCTGCGACATGAATGAGTAGCGGTCAGAGGAGGCGACAGGAGCAGTGCTGAGTGCTGCAGCGAAAGGTGCGGGTCAGTGGTGTGCGGACATCATTACAGCGGTGATTCAAACGGCATCAAAGTGGTCGAGCTATGCGCTATCAGTTGGCTGTGGTGGCGAGTAGACGAGGCTAACCAGAGCGATGCTGAGGCGGAAGAAGTGTGACAGGGGCTGTGAAGCAATGGTTTGAACGACACAGCTGAGAGACTTGCTACCAACGCTGCGCTTGAAGGCGCTGCTGGATGTTGACTTGAGCTTGATCGTGCATTGCAGCAAGATTGAGACGTACTCAGCTCGAGTGTTGCTGCTTCTGTTGTGTTGTGTTGTTGGGATTCGCCTTCCATACGATTGCACTCGAACACTTGACAGCAGCCCGTCGTCGCCCCGTTCTTCAGCGTTGGCTACTCACTCTCGCAGCGCTCACAACCCATACACATTCTCCTGTTGCTGGCTCGCTACGTAGCAGCCGCAACCCCGCTGCTTGACTGAGGCGGTCGCCATGAGCGGTTTTGTGCGTGGCTTGTGGAGCCAGTCCACCAAACTACTGGGCAGACAGCAGACGGACCAGGACGAGGAGGCTGACGAAGACGAGCAGGAGAAGACTGAGGCCGAGCAGGACATCGCCGAGGATGAGGAGGACGACGACGAGCCGCAGCAGCCGCAGCCGAGCAAGCAACAACAGAAGTCGCCACCAGCAGAAAACAAGAAGCCGACCGCAACTGCCGCCCCTTCCAAACCCTCAACCACTGCTGCCGCCACTACTTCAGCTCAGTCCACAGCCGCGTCCGCCTCTCCCGCTGACATCGCAGCCATCGCGCAGCGTGTGCTCTCTCTCGCCACCACTGACCTGTCAGCAGCCGAGCAGCTCGCTCGCACACTGCCGCCAGTGGACCTCTCCTCAGTGGACATGTCGCTGCTGGCACCACGCGGCCGCTATCTGAGCAGCAAGCGCAAACAACAGCAACAGCAGCAATCAACAACAGACGCCACTAAAGCCGACACAGCAGTAACGTCCAGTGCCGCCCGCCGAAAGCGCAAGAAGCGACGAGTGCGCTACCCGGCCGGCTTCGACCCAACCGCTGCCAACCAGCCGCCACCCGACCCCGAGCGATGGCTGCCCAAGTGGGAGCGGACGATAGTGGACAAGAAGGGAAGGAGGAAGCAGAGGGATGCACCGTTGAGAGGTGCACAGGGCAGTGCAGCCGCCACCAACCTTGCACTGCAGCACGGCATTGCCACTCCTATTGGTGTGACGGGCTCGTCGGGCTACGTGCCGAGCGGCTCGTCGTCACCGTCACACGCCACGTCGACTGCGCCTGCGACGGCGCCGATTGCGTCGACGTCGGGTAATGAGGGCCAGAGTACGGGTACGGAGCAGAGAGCGGACAGCAGTCGACCTGCAGCGGGTTCAGCAGCTGCGGCAGCGGCGAGAAAGAAGCAAAAGAAATCGGGTAAAAAGTAGAGTCAACTGCTGTCACAGCAAATTTCAATGATTGCGAGATAAAATGTTGCTAAATGTTGTGACATCATGTACCTCGCTTCTTGCACTTTTCTCCACAGCATCTTTTTCTGACGCGTCGAAAGTGGCTGTCACCGCAAGCGCTCATCCATCACACAACGGAGCGTGCGCGTCCCAGCGGTGCTGTGAACGGGTCTGATAACGTGCGGTAATGCGAACTGCGAACTGCGGTTTATCAACGACTACCAACAAGAATTGAGCACACCGACAACAAGCCTGCAAAGCCGCGCAGTGTCAAAACACTATGCCCAACACACTGTAATAAATAAATCGTCATCTGCTGTTTGATGCACAACAACCCACTGATACCACCACTGCACTGACCCCACTTCAACTCAGCGTGTACCCATCCCACGTCGCCACCGTATCCACCAACGTACACCACTCCGGCATATCCGCTCTGGCAGCTGCCAACAGCGCCGTATCCTCATCCAACCAATGATTCGTCAACCCAATCTCCAACGGATGCACACTACTACCGTCCACCACACCCGCCGCCCTGTCCGCCTCCACCACCCGCGGGTTGTCTCTCACTTCCAACCAGAAGCTCCACCGTCTGTACAGTGGCAGTGTAGTCAGTCCGGGCATGACACCGTCGAACTCGGCGGGCAGTGTGGCGGCAGTGAAGTGGGCTGTGGGGTGTGCAGAGTAGGAGGCGGCAGTGGGAGAGTCGAGGACGTCAGTGCCGGACGAGTAGAACACAAAGAAGTCCTCCCGTGCACGCTTGTCTTTACTCGACTCGGCGTCATAGAACGGACCCAATGAAAAAGTGTAGTCATCACCTCCCACCCCCTGCCCCACACTGCCACTACCCTCCGCCACTCGTGCGTGCTTCTTTGGTACGCCGGTGCGGCCGGCACGCTGTGTTTCGTACATGGGATGTGCGTCGGTGGAGTTGTGGAAGCTCCAGCCTACGACTTCGGCACTGGGGTTCAGTTGTTGTACATGTTGATGGTGAGCACTTGATGGTGGGTGCCGTGGGAGGTGAGATGGTAGATACGGCGGTTGCGATCGGTGGGTAGTGTGGACGGCAGTAGCTCCACTCGGTCGATAGTGAGCGACGTCCGGTACTGCTGTCTCGATAGGGTGGGTGCAGGCAGGTACACTCCGCCCTGTACGAGCAGTCGGAATGGGTAGAAGTAGGGCAGCTCGCAGTACACACCTTTGCACGGAATGGGCTCGGGTGACACCAGCTCGTCCTCTTTCCAACCGAATGCCAGTGTTGCGTTCATACGCAGTGATGACAGTGGCCGCAGTGTCTGCCAGTCCATTGCGTTCAGCCATGCGCCACTGTCGGTGGCGGTATGTGAGGACAGTGCCAGTGGGTAGGTGACGGACGAGTTGTGATAGTGTGGCGTGTACCACGTCCGCCTCGTGTGCTGCAGCACGACACGCTTGGGATGCTGTGGTGAGTAGGCAGGCAGCAGCATGACGGCCACCAGACACAGCGACCAGAAGGTAATGAGTGCACGTGACGTCAGCTTCCAGCGACGGTCGAGGTGTGCCAGCGGCAGTCCGACGGTAGCACAGACGAAGGACGTGGCCGACATCAGTACGGCAATGATGAGCTCGGACGGTACAACGTTGCCGGAGCGGCCCATGACAGGTAGGAAGAAGTAGACGACGACATAACAGGCGTAGCCGAGCAGTACTGTGGGAGGGCAGATGGAGATGCAGTAGCAGACGAGGAAGGGCCAGGAGCGGGCTGGACGGGCGGGTGGTGGGATGAGATGCATGCGGTCGAGGGTCTTGCCGAGTAGACGGCCACCAATGGGCAGTAGGCAGAGGAGCATGAAGACGAATGCGCTGCTGACTTTGGCGGCGGTCAGTACGATGAGAAGGATGACGTACAGCACGAGAGTGGATAGGAAGCACTGCTCCTCACAGATCCACTGCAGATAAACAACCATTACATAGAGCAAAGGGGATGAGGTAAGAAGCGCAGCCACATTGTACTATTGTACAGCAGCCCCCATGTGTGAGTGAGTGAGTGAGTGAGCTAGAGACTGACCGGTGACACTTTGGATGACTTGTCCTTGAGCTCCGACACCTCACCAAACAACAGCTTCGTACCGCGTCTCTCCAGTGATATCAACGTCACTAGCGTCGGTATCGCATACAACACAGCACTCATCCACGGTCGAGCATACCACCGCATCGTACGATCCAGTGCAATCAACACACCCGCCACCACCACTGCACTGAGAATGCTTGCCACCAAGCTGCCCATCAGCAGGCCGAGACTCTTGAGTGTGCGCAGCCACGTGTAGCGCCTGCCCGGCCGGTGCTGCGAGATGAGGTAGGTGAGTGTAAGGAAGATAGCAAACACATTGACAATGTTGGCCGTGCGCGACGAGTAGATGACCATGAGTGAGCCGACACAGTCAAAGAACACTGCGTGTGACGTCAGGTCGTGCTCGTCGCACACGTAGTCGTCCAGGTGGTCCTGTATGGACTGTATGGCGCCGACAGCGAAGGCGGCGTTGTCGCTGTCGTACTCGGCGGCCTGTGACTGGTTGGACGACTGTGCGCGGTGGCGTTGTTTGTGCTGTCTGTTGTTGACGTTGTAGAACTCGATGCGGTGTGAGGCGATGAGGTTCTGTATGGTCTCTCGTGGTCGCTTGTCTTGTTCGACACAGTAGTGGCGGTAGTTGGGGTGGGCAAAAACGAGTTGGGGTGAAGAGACGATGGCTTGTATGGTGGCGAGTATGTTTTCACCGGCTCGTTGCATGCTGCCTGTGAGGACGTGATCGCCGTCGTCCAGTGGGGTGTGGTACACAAAGCCGTCGGTGATGTAAGCCATGTCAACCTGAACCACACAGGACCAGACCAGAGAAAAGTGCGGTGAGAAACAGATGCTATGGGCTATCATGGCACAAGATTGCGTGAAGCAGCGGGCAGGTGCGGTTGTGTGCAATGCGTCACTGACGCCGCTCAATCCACCGTAGTCGCGATAGATACGAAAGTCGGTGTCCGACGGTATGATACCACTCTGAAAAATATCCTGTGCCAATGATGACGCAAACGGATACGGTGCCGCTCTCGCATACGCAAACGCCAGCCATGCATGCGATGGCCCCAGTTGGAACACCAACTCTCTACCACTGCCGCCGGCACCCTCTGCGTTGAGAAAGGCTGCTATGGAGGCTGTCCACTTGTGTTGGGTAATGAAGCCGTGTGCGGCCTGTAGGATGGACTCTTCGGCACCGTTGAAGTTGAATATGACAGCGTGCGGCAGCGGTGGCGAGTGTACTAGGTGTGTGCAATCTCGAGCATGGACGCTATGTTGGCTGCGTCGTCGCTGGCGGCCGGTGACTTGAGGGCGGAGTCGAAGTGTGCGGAGACGAGGAAGGCGACTTGGGTGCGGTCGATCTCGGGTGGGTCGTCTGCGGCTTTGTAGTAGAGTCGTGCGAGGATGTTGGTGACGTTGGAGTAGTGTGAGGTGAAGCCGCCGAGGAAGTTGAGGTCGAACGAGCCGGTGGGGCGCTGCACGTCGATCTCCAGCACGTAGCCGGGCAGTGCGCCGTCTCGGATGTGCAGCAGCTGCTGGACGATGTAGCGTGCGGCGAACACTTCGTTGGCGGGCGAGCCGGTGGTGCGGATGCCGGAGGAGAGGAGGGCGTCGAGGTGGGGGCGGGCGCGGCCTCACTGAAGAGGTGGGAAGGGACGGAGGCGGGCAGTGGGGACGGGAGGCGAGAGTCGCGCAGGTAGACGAAGAGGATCATGGAGATGTAGAAGGCGAGCAGCAGGACGTACAGCAGACCCGAGCGGGTGGGGTCGCGCGAGAAGAGATGAAACTCGGGTGGAGTGGGACGACGCCATTTGCCGGACGGAGAGAAGCCGTCATGGGTGGTGGAGTGGGTTTGTTGCCAGTGCCGTTGCCGGTTGAGCTGTGGGTGTCGACGCCGCCTACGCTGGTGGTAGTGACGCGCTTTCGTACATCCATGGCGGTGGGCTTGCAGGAGGAGACAATGGAACAAGGGAGGAACGCAGCCGGCGAGTATCAGTGACACATCACACACACTCAATCACTCACTGCCTGCTGTGAAGATTAGGCGACACACACTGAGCGGGACCACGAGCGCTGCTGTTGCAACCTTCAATAGACGAGGTGGAAATATGATGAAAGCGGTGAGCGACAGACACACAACAGTCGGCAAGACCAGAGCACAGCTGGTGATAGTGAGATACGAGAAGAATCGACACAAGGTAGCAACAGCAGCAGCCAATAGCAGCCGACGGAATTCGGTCAGTCCCACTTTATCAGCCTTCAGCCTCTGCTGCTGCTCGGTCCCTACTTAGCTGCCGCGCTCTGAATGCTTCGACGCACTCGCCCTCGACTTGCGACATGACGACACAGTAAATCGATGCAGCAGATGCCAGTCGCCACATTGCTACCTCACCCGTTGTGGTGGTTGTGGTCACTGCGTAGCTCCACTTTGAACTTCGCGCTTCGCTGGATACGAGACAACAGCTGCACACACCAGCACAAGCCATCCTCTCCACTCCTCTTCTCGTCACCTGCGGCCCACTGTTCATTGTCAGACCTCCACAGCCGCCGTCCTGCCACCATGCCCATCCCCGCCTCATTCCTCGAGAACCTGTCCGCGCTGAAGGACCAGCGCGTGTTGGTGACAGGCGGTGCCGGCTTCCTCGGCCGCCACATGGTCGAGCTGCTGCTGCAGTGCGAGTGTCGCGAGATCATCGTGTTCGATGTCATCAAACCCAACCCGCCCTTCGCCTCGCCCGCCGTCACTGCCGTAGCGGGCAACCTGCTCAATCCGGCCGAGCTGCAGCCGCTGTTCACTTCGCTGTACGCCGTCTTCCACGTCGCCTCTCCCAACCCGCTGGCCAACGACCCGAAGCTGTTCCACAACGTCAACGTCAACGGCACACGCAACGTCATCGAAGCCTGCCGCGAGGGCCATGTGCCGCGCCTCGTCTACACCTCGTCCGCCTCCGTCATCTTCGACGGCACCGACCAGCGCAACTGGGACGAGCGCTCACCCATACCCAAGCGCGGCCTCGACGCCTACACTCGCAGCAAGTACGGCGGCGAACAACTCATACTGGCAGCCAGCGACGAGTCCCTCTTCACTGCCGCCATCCGCCCACACGGCATCTTCGGACCGCGCGACCCGTCGCTCATCACCAGCCTGCACAACACAGCCATGTCCGGCAAGAACAAATACCAGATCGGCGACGGCAGCAACCTCGCCGACTTCACCTACGTCGAGAATGTCACCTATGCACACCTGCTCGTATGCACACAACTCGGCCGCAAGGCCACTGTCAATGGACAGACCTACTTCATCACCAATCGACAGCCCGTCCTCTTCTGGTCATTCTTCACCCGTCTCTACAACGAGTTGGGCTATGCAGGGCCGCACATCAAGCTGCCGTATTCGGCCATGCTGCCACTGGCTACAGTGATGGAAGCCATCAAGTCACTCATACCGTCACTACCCATACCCATCTCGTTCACTATCAAAGCTATCACCTACACAGGGAAAGCTCACTACTACTCGTGTGCGAGAGCGGTGCGCGAGTTCGGCTACTTCCCGCCTATCGAGCTGGAGGAAGGCATCAAGCGTACTATGGCGACGTTCACACACTTGCAACGTGGGAGTTATAAGGAGAAGGATTACACTGCTTACAACGGACTCAGTGCGACCACCAAGTATGCCATCGGTGCAGCCGTCACACTGACACTGCTGCTCGTGTTCGCTGGCAGCATATGGCGCTTCCTCGCCTCGCTCTCCCTGTGGTACGCCTGCCTGCTGCTGCTGCACGTCGGTCTGCTGCTGCGCTTCCTGTACCGCCAAACGTCGCTCGGTCAGCCGACACGCCCCTTCACTGAGCGACCGGACCTGTCGTCTCGCACCATCGTCGTGACGGGTAGCAACAAAGGCATCGGATACGAGACGGCACTACAGCTCGCCCGACTGAAGGCCAGTGTCATCGTGGCGTGCAGAAATGAACAGCTGGGCAAACAGGCTGTCGAGCGCATCCAGCGTCGCACCAACAACCCCAACATCAGCTACATGCACCTGGACCTCAACTCGTTCACCAGTGTGAAGGCGTTCGTCGCCTCACTCAGCGAGCAGGCCATGACGGTCGACTGCCTCATACACAACGCCGCTGCCATGATAGAGAAGGGTGTGAGCGAAGACGGCAACGACAAGCAACTACAGTGCAACTATCTCAGCAGCTTCCTACTCACCCACCTTGCACTGAAGCACAACGTACTGACGGCCGATGCACGAGTGGTGAATGTGTCGAGTCTGCTGCACAAGTTGGGCCACATCAACTTGGCTGATTTGAACAGTGAGAAGTCGTACAATCGGCTACAGACGTACAACGATACCAAGTTGATGCAGATTGCTTCTGCCTTTCGAATGCAGCGACACTTCGACCAGCTCGCCTACTCCGCCCTCTCCTCCCCTGCCTCCTCCTCCTCCTCTTCCACCGCCCAGCCGCTGTCGCGCCGCACAGCAGTGGCTGTCAACCCGGGTGCCGTCATCAGCGACTTCCACTACCACTTCCTACCCAAGTGGGCCATGGACACCGTACAGCCGCTGCTGGAAGGAGTGGTGACCAAGAGGGCGGACGCCGGCGCATGGCCGGTGCTGTGGGCGGCTGTGGCCAGCGAGCTGGCGGGTGTGGGCGGGGTGTACTGTGATAATTGTGCGGTGAGTGTGGCGAGTGATGAGGCCAATAGTCGACGTGTGCAGGATGCGCTGTGGGATAGGAGTATGGAGCTCATTCGCCAGCACCTGTGAGGAGGCGACGGTTGCAAGCGGTGGTTGACGTGTCTATGTTTGGAAGGCTGAGTTGATACAATATCGATGTTGGAGTGCAAGACACACACATCAAACGTGCTCCTTGTCTACCGGTATCGCCCCGAAGTGACGGAGAGAGACGAAGTGTGAACGCGAACAACACAGCAATCGCGAGATGACTTGTGATCGCGCACGTCGGTCGAGTCAGTCGGACGCGACGAGCAATCAGGTGATCGGCACAAGAATGGCGAGTCCATCAAGAACGTCAAGGACAATACGTCGAGGGCGTCGAGTTGATGTGTTTCAGCAGTAAGGGGCGAACGAAATGTGTGTGTTGCATCCGCTCTGCACGGCTTTGGACGTCGCGTGTCGGTCGGGCGTGCAGTTAGTAACCCTATCTCTAACCCTGGCCCTAACCCTAGCGATTGCCATGAACCAATGCTGACTCGTTCAAACTTGCAACGTTTCCCACTCAAAATTGGGCGCCTCTAAGACACGTCGAGTCCAACTACCAGTCGACCATCCCTCTCAGTCAACCTTGCGGCGTCGTCGGCAGTGGCACTGAGCGTTGACTGGCTGTATTCACATCCAACCAGCCAGCAGTCCGCAATCACTCGTACGCAGTGCTTTCTGCTCTTTCACCCCCCAACGCCACCTATCTCTCCTCTCCCTCTCTGTGCCGCCTGTCGAACTGTCACTGCTCGCTGCATCCAGCACGCTGTCTGCGACAGTCCCGCTAGTTCAGTCCGTATTAGAAATGTTACGCGCATCAATTCAACCATCTACGAGACCGCCATGACTGCATCGTACGTTCGCGACAGCTCCCGCGTCAGCATCATATATATAAGCGGCCGGCGGACGAGAAAACAGTGCACGACAGGGAACTAGGCATAGAAATCACATTCAATGGCGCTGAGCGGTACGAGGTGGTGGCTCGTTATGGTGGGTGCTCCAACGAATACCAGGCTGAAGAGCCGTACAATGTTTGTGAGAGATGTCTGCGCGGTCTTACGAAGAGTGGAGGTGGCCATAGTGAAGAATGTGGGGCAACAGGGAAATCTGTGCGGTAAGCGTGAACGATTCAAAACATGTATCACTTTCTGCACCCTGGAGCAAACACCGTTGCACTGCGATGAACCATTGCTGAGCAGGAATTGAATGCATCTCTCCTCAGTCTTCCTCGTCGCTGTCCACCACTCCCGTCAACCTGCCACTCGCTCGAGCCGCCTCTGTCGAGTCCGCATCAATTGCCACGCAGTGGGTGATCGCGTACAGCAGCCGCTGGTAGGCCACCTCGACGGTCGAATAGCACGGCCACTCCAGCGAGAAGAAGCTGAACAGAGCACAAACAGCACAGAAGATAGGCAAAGTGAGTCGAGTGTGCAATGATGGGCGATGTGCTATGCACCTTGATGATGTCAGTGTTTGTTTGGTGGGTGGCTGACCATGTGTGTGCCACTGGCAGGTAGTCGTCCGCTTTCCCCGTCGATGGATAGAATCGCTGCAGCCTGAACCTCTTTTCGAAATCTGCCGCACGCGCCGGCAGTCGACTCGATCCATTCACGAACTGCAAGAACGACGACTTCTGCTGCTCACTGAAGCGCTGACTCATCACCTGCCAGAACGATAAGATGTGCGGGTCGGTCGACTGGCAGCCCTCGTACACTGTCATCTGCTGCAGCATGGCCACGTCAATGGTCGGCTGGCCGCATATTTGTGACCGCAGCTGCTCCCATGTGAACATAGTGAGCTGAGCTGCCGGTACGACGGACGAAAGTCCATCCTTCAGTGCCGCACACTGCAGCCGGAACTCTTGTTTACGGTATGCAATGAGCGCGTCGATGAAGGCGTGTCGATTCTGCCACGAGACGGACAGGTTGGTGCCGCCGGGTACGAGCTCGTGTATGGCGCCATCACTACCCACCACGACGAAGCTGCACTCCAAGTAGTCGCTGAATAGCTCGGGTGTGATGCCGGCCTTGCCACGCTGTATGTGCTGCTCCAGCTTGCGCAGTTCGGTGACCATACTGAACGACAGTCGATCGATGGCCATGACGTCGTCCTCACTCACCGCCTCATCCACCATAGGCTTCCATACAATCGATGGCAGATCCAAATACAACAACTCACCCGTACGCATAGCCAGTCCCATCAGCCGACCCACAAACCGAAACATGTTCAACTCAACCGGCGACCGAGCAGCAGGGTTGGGTACGAAGTGATGGCGGTTCGACCCTATCTGCTCACGTGCATTCGGTGTGGGAATGAACAGTGACAGTGCCGTCGACTGCAGCTCCCTACACATGCGGTCCAGTGAGTCGCGGTACAGCCCGCCATAGTCGTCCGCGTACAGCCCCTTGAACACCACCTTCCACGGCCGCTGCTGCGAGTCGGGCGCCACAAAGAAGCGTGTAGGGTCGGTGTCGTGGTCACCATACTTGTCGGCCTCGTCGTGGTGGTGTAAGTAAAGTTGTTGAAAGGCTTGACCAAACAGTGAGCGGTCGGCCGTCACGTCCAGTCGTCGCTTCTGTTGCAACTTCTGTGCTTTGAACAGGTCGAGCTTCAGCATGAACGGTGGCCGCTGCTGCGAGTGTTCAGGCTGATAGGACGTGTTGTTGAGCGACTGTCGAAACAGGAAATGCTTGAGTGGATAGAAGAATAGAGCACGGATGTGTACGTCACGGAAGTGGCGGGCCAGTACGGAGCGGCGGCCGGGGCGGGACAGGTTAGTGAAATAGACGGCGAATGACATGAATTGGTTGAGTTTACTCAGTAGGGCGAGGCGGACTTGTAGGTCGAAGGTTGTGATGGCAGGTACGGAGAGGCAGGTGAACTGTACGCGCTCTTCGGGTGTCAGTGTGAAGGCGGCGGGGCTGTCAACGATGTGCATAGCCAGCTCGTCTTTTTCACAGCGTCGATTGATGAGTGCGACGAGTGCCTCGTCCTCTTCGACACCGAACTTGCGTTCAATGGTTTCGGTGAAGTAGGTACGTGACTTGATTTGTAGTGTGTGCTGCGCCTCCTCTTCTTCCAACTGTTGCTGCAGCTGGCTCTTGGGTATGATGGGGTGCTCCGACTGTACAATGCCGGCCTCCTCGTCGTCTCCCTCGCGTGTCACTCTCACTCCATTCTCCAACACTATGCGGTCGTGCCGTCTTGACAGCTTGTTATCGGCCGTCGACAGCAGGAAAGGCTGTATGGCGGCGTATGCGAACGGCTGTTGACCGAAGTTGACAGTGCAGATGTCGCCCGTTGACTGCATGCCGACTGTGGCGTGAAAGTTGGATTCTTCCACTCGATCGACCGCCACACCCAGTATGCTGCCGTTGAGTGTGAAGAATACCTCCTTCTTGCGCCTGTCAAAGCCGCATCCAATCACTGTGCCCGCCTGCACTTCCAGCGCTGCAAACGGCCGCCTGCCGCCTGTCACTGCTGTGCTGTACACGTAGCCATCGTCGCAGTGCAGGCCGTAGCCGTGCTCCTCCCAGCCGGGCAGTGACGTGATGGTATAGTCGACGGGAGCAAAGCCGAACGCCAGTCGAGGCTGTGGTGTGCACTTCTCTACGGTCACTTCGAAGTAGCCGCACGAATGACTGTGTACGGGCTGCACCTTCCCATTACTCGTCAACAGTCCGCTGCTCTGCACCAGACTGCATCCATCACTCAGCGACGTCATAGTGCGGAAAGTGGCCGTATCGATCTCAGCCAACACACTGGCAGCCGGGGAGCGCAGTGTGAGGTCGGGCCGGGGTACGAAGCAGCTGGGCAGGTCGGTGTACATGAACGGCTGTTGACCGAAGTTGATCGTCATCGCTTCTTTCATTGAGTGTGTACCAATGCAGGCATAGTAGTCAGCGACGGGGATATCAGTGAACGCTACACCGAGGTCACGGCCATTGAGAGTGAAGAACAGCTCGCGCTGTGTCAGCCGCAGCCCACAGCCCACTACATCCCCTACAGCCCACTTCTCTGCATATTCTTTGCCGGGCTGGTCCGCTCGGTACACTGCGCCGTTGTCCGCGTGGAAGCCCCAACTGCCCTGTCGCCAGCCGGGCAGCATGTGTGACGAGTAGCCGGTCTGACATATGCCGATGCCGAGACACGACTTATCACCCAACCCCAGCACCGTCACTTCGAAGTACAGCAGAGGCGACGAGGACGTGGGCGGCGGTGGCAGTGGCGACGGTGTGTCGCACATGTCGCAGCGTGTCGACAGTGGCAGGTTGTTATACGTGCAGGTCGGGCAGCTCCACGGCGGCAGCTCCAGCACCGCCTCCATAGCCTTGTCGGCGTGCTGCGCCTCCAGTGTGTCCTCCTCGTCCTTCAGCCTCTTCAGTATCTCATCCTCCCGCTTCTTCTTGGCCAGGTTGAACATGTCCCGCTGTACTCGCTCAAAGAAGGTGTCAATGAAGTCGCCGGGCAGAGAGAGGCCGGATGAAGGGGAGGACAGTGAGATGTTGAGTAGTGACTGTCCTACATTGGCTATCGAGTCATTCGAAGGAGAGGGAGAGGGCGATGGGGATGAGGTGGGTGAAGGTGAGGACGAGGATGAGGTGGATGGTGGCGAGACAACGGCAGGGAAGATGCCAGCAGTGCTGTCATCGCTCGACTGCTCTTTCTCCTCCTTGTTGCCGCTGTCGTGTTCTTTCTGCTCCTCCTCCTGTTTCTTCTCCTGTGCGGCTGGGCTGGGGCCGTCGGTAGCGATGATTGGCATGGGCGCCTTCTCTTCGATCGACTTGGCTCTCGTCAGTCGTGGCTGATCCTCCTCGCCTTCGAACTCGTCCATGTCCTCGTCACCCTCATCTATGCCGCCCGTGCTGAGCTCTGTCAGCTGCTCGTGTCTGCTGCCTTTGCCCGCTCTGTCTCTTGTTCGTACACGCAGTGCGGCGAGTGTTTGTTCGATGAGTGAGATGTCGGCGAACCAGACGTGGCTGTCGCGCTCTTTCTTTCTCATCTTGCGCTCGGCTTTGCGCTGTCTGTCCTCCGCTGACAGTCCGTCCGACGAGTGCAAGTGCCTTTCTCCAGCAGTGCCGCCGCGGCTGCTGCTGCCGCCGTCCGCCGCCTCGTCGTCGCTGGCTGACTCGTCGCGCTCACGCCTCTCCTCGCCCTCACTCAACATGACACCGCCGCCACTGCCACCAACAGCAGCGACAGCAGCAGCAGGCAGAGAGGACCGCCTGCCACCAACCATGTCCAGCAATCCACCCAACTCGTCCGATGGCGCGAACGACTCCATCGAATGCGTCGGACTTGCCTGCTGTAGAGAGAAGGAGATAGAGATATCCGGAGTGGACGGCAGCGATGACAGGGCGAGGCCGAGCGGACTGCTGGGACTGATGTCAGTGCCCATGTCGGTGAGCGAGATTGAGCTGGTCGAGCCGTCAGCGTTGGGTGTGATAAGTGAAGTGAAGGCGGTAGGTGTGGCGGGTGAGGAGAAGAGGTTGCTGCTGTACGACGACGACGTGGTGGTGGGCGAATGCACGGGTGAGATAGGCGCCAGCAGGTTGGTGGACGGCGACTGCAGCGACCCGCGCCTCGCTGCACCGTTCGCTGCACTACTGTTGATAACCAGTGTGTTGATACGCGACCGGCCGTCACCTGCCTGTACGGACGGCCGTCGATCGAGCAGTGAGTCGGAGTGAATGATGGCAGCCGGTGTAGCACTGGCGGTGAGTGCAGAGTTCTGCAACTCTCTTTCAGCTTCTTGACTGTCCTCTTCGAACTGCTTGTCCGACTCCTCCACCATTCGCTGCCACTTGGTCAGCAGTGATGGAACGAATGCAAACAGTCGCTTCCGGTACTTCTCGTACAGCAGTGCAAGGTCGACCAGTGCATGACAGAAGAACGTATGTGGATAGGCCGGCTGCTGCTGTGCACCGCGTCCTGCGTACACTTCACTCTCCACCACTGTCATCATCGATGTGGGGATGCTGGACAGTCGTGCATGCAGTACGCGGAACCAGTTTTGATGGAACGGCAGCCATGCACCCGTCGATGGCAGTGACAGCGAGTGGCCGACGTGGTGCGCCGCACTGGCATAGAAGAATGTCGGCGCCAATACATGGTGTGCCTGGTAGTCGTCCATGTAACGTGTGCGCAGTGCGAGGACGCGTGCAACGAGTCGAACGAAGACGAGACGCTGTCGGTCCATACCATCGAGATAGTCGCGCTGCTGTGCGCTCAGCTCGGCCGACGTGCTCGGATGGTACGCCGACTGCGCGATGCACTCCAGCATCAGCAGACAGACCGGCACGTTGAATATCAGTCCGAGCATGAGGTTGGCACGACTGCCACTGGCCGACGCAGACGACGGCAGTGAGTCGGTCGCCTCTCCACCATAGATGGACATAAGGCGCCGGTGTCGTATCTGCAGCCGCGCCTCTTCCAATGCAAAGAAGGCTTCCATAATATAGATGACCGTATTGAGCAGTGCATGCCGCTCCACTGCCGCATCTCGCTTGCACAGTGTCAGCATGTGTGCTATGGCGTCCTGTAGCAGGTGGCGTGCAATGGGTGCGTGTACACTGAAGTCGTGTTGACTGATGTGTGCACCACGGCCGGTCTCTGTCTCGAGCTTGTGCTTCTCATTCAGCAGTATGGTGTGGACGATGTCGCCGAGGTTGGCCAGGCCGGCTTTGCCGCCACCGCCGCTCAGTACGTCGAGTTGGGAGGCTTGCTGAGGTATGGTGAGTTGGTGGGGTGCGGAGCAGAGGAGGGCTACGAATTTGGCGAGGAAGCCTGCTGGACCGAAGGAGGACAGCGAGTGACCGGACGGTGCTGCGCCGCCACGTCGGCCGCTGCCCACAGCATGTAGGGGAGAGAGCGGAGGTGCGGACAGTGTGGAAGATTTGGACAATGGAGACGGCGACGAGCTGAGAGCGCGGATGCCTCCCGCAGGGGACGACAGTCGCGAGCTCAGACTGCGTATGGACAGTACGGGTGAAGCGTGAGTGGACGCGGACGGTCGGTGGTGAGGCGACGACTTCGGTGACGGCAACGGCGAGGCATGGCGTGAACCGAACGGCGAACTGGCAGCCGACATGCCACTCACACCCGTGCCACTCTCCGCCCTCAACTGATCCTTCAACAAATGCAACAACGACAGCAGACAGCGTCGAGCATACAACACCGTCAATGCACTCTGATTGTGCTGTGCCGCCCGGTACACGGCCAGCAGCTCGGCATGGTACACTACTTTGCCTTCAAACGTTGTACGCCACTTGCCGAACTCGCGCCTGTGTGCGGCTGGGTCGTGGTCGACAGCGTGGTGCAGCTGATAGTGTGGACAGTTGAAGTAGGCGCTGTTGAGCTCGTCAGTGGCTGAACGAGTGGTGTCGATGGATGCGGCACCTTTTCGTCGCTTCTTGCGCTCCTCCTTTTTTCGACTGGCTGCCGTCGTTTCCCCGGGGCTGGTGACGCTGGCCCTGTCCTCCATTGCGCCTGCCCTGTGGCCGGCCATGAGGTCGAGGTCGCTGCCAATGCCCGCTCCGCTGCCGCTGTCGAGGTCGCTGCTACGTTCGGTGTAGCAGTCCATGAAGCAGCGTATCTTGTCCATTCCTTCGGCCAGCTTCATCGTGGGCGGCCAGTAGGCCTGACTAACCAGCTGCCACGACGTCGGTGTGCTGCTACTGCCGGACGGTATGGACGACAGGTCGGGCGAGGTGGAGTCGATCTCGTCCAGCAGTGTCGACAGTGCCGCTGTCAGACTGATGGCGCCGCTCGCGGCTCGAAGACAGCGTGAGGCGGGGAAGCCCAACATCTGCAACTCCACTGCCAGTGCTGCACTCTTCTCGTTAGTCACTACTGCCGTGCCCAGCTCGGCCACCGTGTCGCCCGCCTCGTCGTTGTCATGACTCTTCTTCTCCTCTTCTTTCGCCTGCTGCATACTGGCCTCAGCCTCCGCCCTCTCCTCTGCTCGCCGCCTCTCCTCGTCCGTAATGCGCTGCTTCTCTTCCATAATCAGCGGTGAGGCGCATGCGATGCATATGTCGTACTTGCACGCATTGCAGTGATACACCGGACCACCCTTGTCTCGCGCGCATATGTCACACTTGAACCGGCCGTCGTACACGGACACCGAATAGTGCAGCGCGTGGTGGTGCGTCGGATGGTTCAGTGAGGGCGGGAAGAGCGGCTGGCTGTCGGCGGGCTGCTGTTGCTCGAACTGCAGGCGCAGTGTGGCCAGTGTGGGTTCGATGCAGCGCAGGCAGAGGCTGTAGTTGCATGCGGCACAGCAGTAGACGTTGCTGGCCTCTTGACGTCGACACACGTCACACGCTGACATTCCCATCAGTGCGGGCGAGCGTGGATGGTACAGCAGCGGGTGGGCGGCATGGTGTGGATCGTCGACGAGCAGGTTTGTGATGCGGTGCAATTTTTCTTGTCTGTCCTTCTCCTCCTGCTGCCGCTTCAGCTCTTCCTTCTTTGCAGTCTCTGCCGCCTTCTTCTCGTCCTCCAGTTGCCACACCCGGCGTCTGTCTGTTTTGACTGTGGCGGTCTCTGTTGCTCGTGCGACAATGAGGTAGGCAAGCTCCATTTGTCGCGCTTCCAGCTCTGTGATGCTGATGGTCGACTCGTGCGGGTCGACCTCACTCGACTGCTCCGCTTTCACTGCTTTGTTGGCAGTGTGGAGCTGTGCGAGTGGTGTGAGCGCCAGTGGTACGAGCAGTGGTCCTAGTCCCTGCTGTAGGACGAGTGTTGCGATGTCCTCGCGCAGCAGTACCACGTTGAGCGCCTTCAGTGCACGCTGCTTCATATCACTCCAGAACAGTGACACACTTGCCTTACGCACCGCCTCCTCCTCCGTCAGACTGCTGTCACTGCGACTGAGTGGTGACTGCTTGTCTGTCCTCTCCTCCACGGCCTCTTTGGTGCTAGCGAACAGTGGCGGTACTACGCCGCTCGGTGACTTGCGCTCAGCTGCCTTGTCGTCTTCCACATCCATACTGACGAACTGCTTGTCCATTCGTAGCACCAGTCCGCCGCCGTCCGCTGATGACTGCTTCACACCGCTGTCCTGCTCCATACGCCGCAGGAATGTGCCAATAGTGTACACGATGGAAGATGAGGCGGCCGGTGACAGTGACAGCAGTGGTACGGTGACGGCATCGAGTGCGGTGAGAGACGAGTGGTAGAATGTGTAGACAGACTTGTTGTAGACGGACGAGGTGGAGGGTCCGAACGAGGCGGCGTAGAAGGCCGGGCTGCCCATGGTGGGCTGGGTGGGCAGAGCGGAGGAGGCGGTGTTGGAGCGGCTGTGGCCGGGCTTGCCACGCCTGTCTCTGCTGCCACTGCTGCTGCTCTCGGTGTGTTGTGACTGCTGTGTGCTGTCGTCCTGCACCACATCGTCCGACTGCTCAGCCTCGTCCACTAGCACCTCGTACAAGCAATCGTCCACAGCACTGCTATCACTGTCACTCCGCTTCTCCTTCGCAGTTGGCGGCACAGTCCGTATGATCGTACCCGTACGGAACTGTCCATCCAACACCACCGACACTCGCACCCCCTCTCCTAGCATTGTCGGCCCGCCACCTATCACCCACAGACACGCCAGCACACGACCCAGCACAGGCAGCGGCAGACACGGCGGCATACTAGAGATGGAGGCAGACACACTGCCAGCCAACACAGCGAAGTCGTTGCCTGCAGCGAACGAGGCGCCGTCGAGGTCGGCGTCGTCTCGGGCGTCGTCCGGTGCGTTGATGTCCAGCTTGTCGGTGTCGTCGTAGTGGATGTTGCGCAGCTGGGAGAGGTGCTTGTCCAGCAGTGCGTTGATGGCATCGCTCCACTGTGTGGAGGCCAGCAGTGTGCGGAGGAGGAAGACGTACTCGTTGGCCAGCAGCAGCTCGACCGACGGACTGTTCTTGGCGGCAGTGAGGGGCTGTGTGATGGCAGCACGAGTGGCGGCCAGGCAGGCGCGAGTGATGTGAGAGAGGAAAGAGAACAGTAGGGAGCCCGACAGCTGCTGTGTGTGTGCAGTGAGGTGCTGCATATGTGTAGAGGTTGGATGGATGAGCGGTAGCAAGTGACGCAGTATGCGGATGGATAGCAGCCGACTAAGGTTGGCGGCACCGAGCGGCTGATCGCGACGGTTGGCAGTGGTAGAGACTGTAGGCGGAGTGGAGAGAATACGGAACAGCACGGGAAGTAGCGACATGGACTGTGCCAGACGACGTCGCGTGGCGGCCGACTGACAGCATCGCAGTATGGACCACAGCAGCTGACAGTTGAACTCGTGCAACTCGCCCTCATCCGGCTCAGTACCGGACGATGACGGCAGTGCGGTGGATGATTGCGACAGATCGAATGCCGCCTTGGGAAAGCCGCCGTGTGGTGCAAGCTTAATGCGCTGTGCCACCGCCATGTGATAGGCAACACTCGCTCCACTGAAGCTCACTAGGGAGCTGGCCTTATCCACCGCAGTCGACCGATCCTTGTCGCCCGCCTCCGCTGGCTCGTCGTCCTCCTTGTGGTCATGTGCTGCGCTGTTGTACTGCAGCTGCTCAATGATGAAGTCCAATACGGACACGTGCAGCTCGCCTGCATCCTCGTCGTCCGCCGCTGCGCCCGTTGCACTGATGGCATCCGTCGCCGCATACGCCAGCAGTCGTGCCATACTCCACGCACTGAACGACACAGCCCACGACAGCGACGCATTACGCGTCAACGACAGCAGTGCAGTGGACGACCCACCGGACGACAGCTGAAACGGCGCCAGTGGCCTCAGAAAGGACATGATGCCCAGTCGACTGAGTGCGAGCAGGTCGTGGCTGCGTGTAAAGAAAGGAGAGGCGGACGAGCTGTCATCCTCTTCCATGTCTGCTTCAAAGTCGGTTGCACACAGGTGCAGCAGGTGCAGACGGGCTGTGGGCGAGAGGAGGGTGGCTTGGTCGTCGTCGTCCTTGCTGCTGGTGTTGGGTTTGTTGGGCAGGGTAGGTTCGTCACGTGTGAGTTCAAAGAAGAGGGAGAGGAAGGCGAAGAATTCGTTGAAGATGAAACTCTTCAGTTCTAGTCCGACACTGTCCACACTGGACAGTATGTGCATACTGGGGCTGTACGTGAACGTTGACGCACCACCGGCCGCTGCACGTCCGCTGCGCACACCACTGACCGGCAGTGGCGGAGTGATAGTGCCGGGTGTGGCGCGTAGTGAGCGAGAGACGAGGACAAGTAGCATTTCGCAGAGGCGCAGTGGGTCGTCGCGTTGGCGGACGGAGTAGGAGGAAGGAGGCAGTGACGGCAGTCGCGTATGGCCGCCCACTGCCGCCATCGTCTGCGGGTCGTGCTGACCTCGCAACACTAGTATCTTCGTACACAGTTGTCGTACAGCCTGCAAGCCCAGCACGCGATGCTCAGCACGCTGTCGCTGCTGGTGCAGTGCGAGTTGCAGTGTGTTAAGCAGTCGTGTGGCAGGCTGCTTTTCGCGCAAGAACTCGAAGACGACACCTGCCACACTGTCGATGGGGTCCTCCTTATCGGCCGCCGAGCTTGCTTTCGTACGTAGTTTCATGAGTGATTTGAGCATCCGCATGGCACGTACGGTGGATTGCATCATTGCACCCATCACACGGCTGCGATTGAAGACCGATGCACGCTTATCAAAGGTTGCACGACCGGAGCGGCGGGCCAGCTCGTCGATGTCCACACTCACTCCTCGTGCATGACTGTCGCTGATGGCCGGTGACGACAGGTGAGTGATGAGAGTCGGTGCTGTGGCGGGCGGTGGTGAGGTGAAGCTGCTCTGTCGTCGCAGCACGTCCACACTCATGCGACCGGCCGCTGCCTGAGCCTGTGCGTTGGCCGTCTCCTTCTGTTCTCGTATCTGTTCCAGCTGCGCATGTACGGAGTGTAGGGAGAGGAGGAAGTCGGCCTTGCGTTGCAGCTCTGCGCACAGTGCCGTGGTGTCCTGTGTGAGGTCGTACTGTGCTCGTACATCCAGCTTGATCTCCACAGCCTTCCTGTACAGCTTCACTATGTTCGCATCCAACCTCTGATCGTCCCTCTCTGCGCACACTATGGCGTCGTCCACTCGATTGGTTTGCTTCAACAGTACGGCGAACACACACTGTGCAATACACTGTGCAGCACGTGCAATGGAGCGCTGCACCACCTGTCGATCGACGTTGGCCTTCTTCAACTTCTGCAGCAACTTCGAGGCGGACGACTCCACTGCCGCCGCATCGGTGCTGTCATAGGTCATCAGCGCGGTGAGGAAGTGGATGTGGCGCTGTCGCTGCTCTCTGTCGGCCAGTGATAGTGGGGAGGCGAGTGACGAGGGAGTGGAGGTGACGAGGCTGGGTAAGTAGGGGTTGTCGTCGTGCGCGTCCTTGTCCTTGTCCAGCCCGCCACTGAACACCACCGTATGCAGCCACTGGTCCACCTTGTACTCGCTCTCACCCACAGGATGACCGCGTATCAAACATGCACATAGCGACGCCGACAGGTAGGACGACAGCTGCAGCAGGTCGCTGAACCACGACGGCGAGTACAGGGTGGACAGGTAGCCCATGACAAAGGCGGCACCGGGCCGGTGGTAGGTGGCGTCCACTCGTACGGAGAAGCCGTAGTGTGTGGCACTGTCCACAACAGGCTCTGCCGCACGATAGCTAGTGCCACTATGAAAGTGCAGTACGACGTGCTGATTGGTAAAGGTGAGGGCCGCTGTAGGGAAGGTGGACGAGTCGTGCAATTGATTGCCGTAAAAGCGACGTGATAGGCTGTCGCCGTGCAGTGGCACACTGTTCTTATCAGTGGAATGGCTGAGTGTGAAACAGTCGGGACGTGACAGCGACGTGCTGTAGAAGGAGTTGAGTGTGAACAGTTCGACATAGTCGTACTTGTTGTTGGTGCTGCACAGGGTGGGGTCGAAGGTGAGAGTGACAGAGAGTGGAGTGGCAGTAGCGGGCAAAGGGAAGGGTGGCAGTGTGAGCAGCACGTACTGATCCGTGAACGGCCGATACGGATGAGCACTCTCGTAAACGTTGCTGACAGTCAGCTCGTCCTCAGCGTCGTCACTGCCGCTAGACGGACAGTCGTGCTGTGATAGGAAGCCGCCAATGCGGTTGAGACGAGTGAGCTGCTCCAGGAACGAAGTGAGTGCAGCGAGAGTAGCAGATGCCAGCTGCGGACGTGATGGACTAACAAAGCCGCAATTGACCACGACGAGTGGGAAGGCCACACGACGCAGCAGTGACAGCAGCTGCTCGTAGCCGTCCGACCACACGGCTGACGCTGAGGCGGCTTCAGTCACTATGGGAGCATAGAAGCGGTGCACGTCGTATGCTGCGGACATGACGGACGAGCAGGAGAGGAGGACGGACGACACATAGTAGAGGTAGTAGTCGGTAGGTGCGAAGGAGGGCGGTGCGATGAGTGAGCCGCTGCGAGAGAAGGGAGGTGTGGTGGTGGCTTCGGCGGCTTTGGCTTTGCTTTCTGCCGTCTGCGTGATGGGTGGCAGCTGGTCCTCCGCAGCAGTGGCCGCTGCTTGCTCCTCGGCCGCCTCATCATCCTGCTCCTGTTGCCGCTGCTGCCTCTCACGCCGCTCCGCCTCCTGTCGATCTTGCAGCTCGTACAGCGCCGCTTGGCGTGACAGCAGTTGATTCTGCACCGCTTCCAGCAGGTCGAGACACACACGCAGTAGCAGCGACACCTCCAGCTCGGCATTCTGCTGTCCGATGCAGCTGATGGACAGTGTGCGAGCGGCGTCAGTGGACATGGACGACTGCGACTGTAGTGTGAGCGACTGCTCTGTTCGCATGCGCTGCTTCAGTTCGTACTGAATCAAACTCAGCATGTCTCGCATCAACTGTGCTGCACTGTCTCTGTCCACACTGGCTGCTCCGTTGAAAGCCGACGGCTTGCTGCCGTCTTTGCTCGACTCTGGCGTCCACTCCAGCAGCGCATCGACGATCGACAGTCCGCCGCTGAAGCAGCAGTAGCGCAGCAGCAGCAGCCGTGTCAAATACAGCTGCACCGGATCACGAGACGGGAACCGACCCGTCACCACACCGGCCGTAGCAGCGATGGACAGTGACGGCTGTACGGAGTGGGAGGGAGAGTGCATCTGATGTGCAGCCTGTGACGGTGACAGTAGGACAGAGCTGCGATGAGACGAGGCGGCCGAGCTGTAGCGACTATTGCTATCGTCCGCCATCTCCTTACTCTTCGCCTCATCCAACTCTTGTGAAAAGTTGAAGTTCGCACGCATCACTGTCGGCGTACTGAGGTTCGACTGTGCATCGTCCCAGTCGGCCAGCAGTTGATGCAGCTGGTGCAGCTGCTCGGAGAGGGATGGGAAGAAGAAAGGGAAGGAGAAGGCGATGAGTTGGGCGGTTGTACAGGACGTGCTCCAGTGCGCGCTGTCGTACAGCAGTGACAGCAGGTGCGGGTACAGGGACAGGCAGGACTGGTAGGCTGAGGAGGCTGCACTGCCGCTCAGTACGAGCTGGTAGAAGTGCACTGTCAGCAGCTGGAGTGTGGCGTTGAGGGCGGTGTCGGCTGCCGGGGAGCGGTCGGTGGTGGGGAGAGTGACGAAGTGGATGAGGAACGTGGAGAGGTGAGAGAGGACGGCCGGTGTCAGTTGTACACAGAAGGGGTGGTAGAGCAGTGGAGCGTTGTTGGCGTTGTCGGTGAGAGGTGACGAGGAGGACAGTGGCAGGTATGAGGCGTCCAAGGGGCAGATGCGATCCACCAGCGCATGCATCTGACTCAACAACACCGCCATCGCATTCACTCCACCAACCCGCCCCTCCTTACCATCGACATCGAACAGCCTATCTGCAGGCAGCTCATAGCGTCGTGCCAGCGAGCACAGCAGCGTTCTGTCCACCGACAACTCCGACCGTGTACGCAGCAGCTCGACCACGCCGAGCAGCTGGTCGAGCGACCCCCGCGCCAGCGACAGTGACAGCAGCATGTCCATCGCACGGTCAGCCACTGGCAGCACTCCGGGCAGTGGTGGGAACGAGCGGCCAACAATGGAATACAGCAGGTCGAAGATGGGCTGCAGTCCTTCGCTGAGGTCGCTGTGCAGCGGTAGAGTGCCGTTGGCAAGTGTCAGTACTCCTTCGTCGTGCAGCACTCCCGCCAGCACACTCAGTACGGCGTGCACCTGCTCGGGGTTATGCAGCTGGGCGGAGTGTGTGAGGCAGAGGTCGACGATGAGAGAGGAGGCACTGCGGACGGAGAAGGAGGTGACCGGCGGTAATGGGGACTGATTGTTGTTTGGTTGTCCTTTGCAGGCGTCCACCTTCTTACTCCTCCTCTCCCTCTCTCTGCCCGTCTCTCTCACTACGGCCTCGTGCAGTGTGCGCAGTTTGCTGCCATAGCGACCGAGCTGAGACTCGAGGCATGACAGCAGCCGGCCGCCTATCTGCGGGTCGTGTGCGACACTGCCGATGGAGTGAACCAACAGACGGGACAGTGGTCCGTCCAACACTCGATCACCAGACGTGGAGGACGCACCAGCCTGCACTCCACCGCTCTGCTGGCTGTCCGTCGACGTGGCCGATGTGGTGACGGGCGGTGACAGCGGCGACTGTGGCGACTGGGGCGAGGACGGCTCGTTCACTACCGTCGTGAGCAGACTCTCTGGCAACGTTGCAACGTCGACGGCAGCCGACCCGTTGGCCGCCAGCAGCACTGCCGTCACATCCTCAGGCAGCAGGTCCTGAGGCTGAGAGGGCAGGGCGGCGGGGTCGAAGGCGGAGAGAGTGAGCTCTTCTTCCAGGAAGAAGCTGGCGGGGCATTGAAGAATTGACTGGTCGGATGCGCTGGTTGATGAGAGTGAGGCGGTGGACAGAGTGGCGGCTGGCAGCAGGGAGGACGTAGCAGGAGTGGCAGCAGTAGCAGCGACTGGAGGTGGGATGGGAGAGGGATTGGTGCCGAGTGGTGAGCTGGATCGCGAGGCGGAGGGTGAGGTGTCCGGGGAGCAGGTGGCAGGCAGTGTCGGCTGACTGGCCTGGTTACCCATGACGAAGATACTATTCGAACTGAAGCAATGCTGAGACGGAAGCCACCGAGGATCAGATAGTGTGAGGCATGAGGTGCAGCAAACGATGCATGCAAAGCGAGCAGACAATCAATGAATGAAGCGGAGAAAGGAGCAGGACGTGCAGTTGTTGTGCGGCAGGGCAGATACGGCTGCAGGGTGGTGAGAGAGGAGTGAGTGGCGCATTGTGTGTGTGATGTGTCGCGTGGCACGGGCAGCGACTCGCACGAGCCCGCGGTCGTAGCTCAATAGCAACGTGCAACACGGCAGGACGTACGTGTCAGTCGAACGAGCTCAGCAGGTGTTGCGACACGAGAAGATCAGACAGAGGCCGCTGCTGAGACGCTGAGACTGCAACCAACACTCGGAAACATTCCGTATTACGCTTGGGTGTGCTCAATTCAACATTCCTGATCGCGACGTCCACAGTGATTTCCCTTTCACACACTCACATCACACATCACACTGCACAGCCAACCGCTACACCGCTACCACACGGCTACCATCCACCTCAGCTCTCGTATCCGCAGTCGGAACAGTACCATCGCTCACTCCTCGCCACTGCTGTAGCGCTCCAGCAGTACACCACATTACCACCATCGTAGGTACTCTACCCAACACGAGAGTTTCTTGCTGATTATTGTTGTTCACAACCCAGCTTCTGTCACAAGAATGTCCTACCGCAGTGGCGACCACACCAACTCCCCCTCAATGCAGTATGAAGACGCGCCCGACGAGCCACCTCACCTCTCCGAACTCGTCGAATCACCCGCCGACCGCCCCTCCTACCTCCACACCGACGGCGAAGACGTGCTCGAACTACAGCCCTCCCCGCCGCAGACGCCGCAGCATGCACTGCACGAGACGGCACTGAGCGACGATACGGTGGGAGAGGGCAGCCTGTCGGTGGATGTGGATGACAGCAGCCTGCACAAAGATGATGGCATGCAGTCGGTGGCACAGTCGCCGGTGGCAGTATCGCTGCCTGTTGCCGCCCCTGCCAGCACCATACCCGTAGCAGTGCCGCATCAGATACCGGTTGCTGCGCCTGCGCCCGCTGCTCAGCCGGGTAGCAGCTGCAGTACTGCCGCCACCGCCTCCGCCGCCGCCACCAGTCGATCCAGTTGTGGCTGAGCGTGCAGCAAAACGAGCTGCGTTCTTCAAAGCACAAGCACAGCGCAGCCAACAACTCGCAGCGTCAGCCAACGCTTCTCACACATCACTCCAGCAGCTCAATCGCAGGCTACATCAGCGCAACAACCTCTCATCATACTGCTGCTCTGTGTTGTGTGTCGCAGTGAGCTGGATCAGATGGGTAAGCAGAACGAGCGAGAGGACTCGTTCTGGTCCGCCCAAGAGCATCGCTGTACCGCACTGCTGCAGCGCAGTGAGATGGCTGATCGCACGTCGAAAGAGCTCGTGCGCTTCTTCGAGATGACCAACCGCGCCGTCACCCGTGCACTGGCCGAGATGGCCACACCCGTCACACTGGGCAGTGCAGAGACGGGCTCGCTGAAAGAGGCGTGTGCAGCCACCGAACAGATACGACACGTCGTGGTGGACCAACTGACGGAGGTGCGAGACAAGCAGCTGCACCACTGCCTCGCGCACGCTACCACGCTGAGTAAAGTGATGGCTGAGCGCGTCCAAGCTGCCAACTCCGTCGTTACCACTGCCAGCAAAGACCTGAAGCGCGAGCGAGAGCAGCTGAAAGAGCACTGGGCGGCGTACGACAGGGCGGTGCAGGAGCGAGGGAAGTTGGAGTTTGCCGAGCGCAGCATACGTGTCGACCCGCTGCTACCACTGCGCTCACTACTACCACCGCCAACCTCACTCCACGCATCCGCCTCTCACCCGGCGCCACCGTCCACTCCCGTACTACAGAACCAGTATCGCACACACCTGAGTGCGCTGTTCCTCGACCTCAAGACGGAGGAGGAGCGGCGTATCGAGCAGTCGAAAGCATTCCTCCTGCAGGTGCTGATGTCGATGAACACCGTCATCGAGCGCATCCATGCACGAGTGCGTGAAGGTATCGTTGCGGTGACATCGATTGATGCGGTGGACGACTTGCATCACTTCATCGAGTCCAACGACTTGGCACTGGCCGAGAGTGAGATGGAGGCGTTCAGAGCGGCACGCAAGCTTTCTGTGCCCGCTGAGCCGCCTAGGAAGCTGTCTGCACAGCCGGCGGTGGAGGTGCCGAGGAAGGGTTCAGCTGCGGTTGCTGATGATGTGGCTGCAGTGGTCAATCAGGTGTCAGGTGAGGCGGCTAGTGTGACGGCGAGTACGGAAAGTGCGGCTTCCACAGTCGCGTCGGGCGTGGCGAGTGAGACCAGTAGTGCCAGTGAGCCGTCTGTGTCTACAACCCCCAGCGAACCTTCCACCACATCGACGTCCACCGCTGCGACTGATGCGGCTAACCACGTCTCTCACTCAGCCGTCGGTCCAACTCCCACGCCTGCCCCAGCCTCAACCACTGCCGCCACTACCTCCGCTCATCCCACTCACGCCCCGCCTGCCACCGCCACCCTCGCTCCACCCACCACCCCTCCAACCCTCCTACCCACCCCAACAGTCTTCAGCCTCCAACCCCCCACCCGCGACCCCTCCCTCCTCCACCGCATGTACGCCCTCGAAGTCGAGCGCGAAGGCATCCTACATAGACCCAGTAAATATTTCAAAAAATGGAAAGAGCAGTGGGTAGTGGTGTCCAAGAGTGGGTGGCTGCACTGTTGGGACGATAGGAGTGAGGCGGCTCCCACGGTCAGTATGCCACTGGTGGACGTGGTGGCACAGCTGGAGAAGGGTGGCGGCGGTGGCATTGAGATTGTTAGTCTGGGGGCTGTGGGTGGTGGGACAGGGGGAGGGGGTGGTGGTATGTTGGGTGGTGGGAGGAAGGATGCGGGAGGTGTGGTTGCACAGGTGTTTCGTGCAGACAATCCGATGGAGGCTGCACGATGGATTGAAGCCATCAACAAGTATTGTCATCCTGCATGAGCGCGGACAGTGTGAGTAGTAGAGCGAAATTATAGAGTGTCTGGACAAGGTTTAGTTTCACGCATCTGACATGTCAAAGCAGTTCA
>JAYKYS010000600.1:0-32211 GCA_036924285.1 Asterella californica
AAGTACGGTGCTACATCGTGAGCATACCCAGAAATTGGTTTGACAGGAGTTGCTATGCTGCTGGAGCCAGGTACGAGTTTGCTGGGCGTGATACCAATTGTCCACTGACCAGCACATCGAAGGGGATAGGCGGACGGCCTTGGAGCAACACCACCATATCCTGCAGGCAGGATCTTTCTTGGGTCATACATCGTCCTTGGACACCTCAGTCATGAAGGCGATAACAACCCCCAACAAGAAATGTCAGGAAGAGAAGTATATCATGGTGTCATGATGGGGCCCCGCTGTTCCCAGAAGCAGCCTGTCATCTCATCAGAGGGGGCCAGAGGAGTGGGATAGAGCCTTGGGAGGGTCAGAGGGGTGGGAGGGTGGAGGGGGGGTGGCGAGGGGTTGGTAGAAGGGGGGGGGGGGTTCCAGCCCCTTGTTGCACCTATTTAGGAACTGTTGAACATCTTCAACAGTTCAACACAGTGCATTGCAGTTAGCTAGAGCTGAAGAGAAATTTGGGGGTGGTGTGGGGGGATGTGTCTGGGGACGTCGCCCCCGAGCTCTAACCCACATGCAGTCGAGTCTGTTTGTGCAACATGCAATGATTGACGGGGCCAAGGGGCACCACAGAGCAATTATTATTCCTGCTTACGGGCTTGGAGCAGAAGCGAAGTTCACCTGCTTGTCTATGCCAATAGCCTCTGCATGGATCATTCTGGCTGATGCAAAAGTACACAGCTGTGCCAAGTCCACATGGCACTCATCCACTGTGTAAAAGCCTGCCACCAAACAGGCAGCATACCACTGCAAATTTAGTACTCCATTTAGTATGCAAGTCAGTGTTCAACAGCACAATATTGAGAGGTAGAAGAAGAAGGGGGGCAAGCTGGCGGAAGAGGAGGGGGAAAGCTTGTAAAAGGGGGCGGGGTGGCAACATGGTGAGGGCGTACTCCAAGAGGTCTGAAGGGTACAAGGGCGGGGAATGGGATGGGGGAAGGGGGGTTATAAAAGAATTGTGAGCAAGTCAGGAGCAGCCACAGCAACGGCCTTGAGATTACTTGTTTGTTCTATTACTGTTGCATAACTGATATCAGTTGCTGTTGCATGGCGTGGCATCAGTCAGTCTAAGGCCTAGTACTGTTGAATGAGGCAACTACTGTGGGATGTTTGATGCTGTGAACACAGTATCATAGGGGGACTTGCCTCTCATGCAGCAGGCATGCGAAAGCATTGGCATGCAATGTGATGATACATATGGAAGCCAATAGCACTATGCCATGTTTTGCAGAAGGCATATCAGCAGGCTTCACTGTAGAGTTATGGAGTCACGCACAGGCATCAGGATGATTGAAGACACCTGTAGGGGCTATGCACATCCTTAGTGATGAGAGTGATCCGCACTCCAGGCATAGGGTCCATGCCAAACCTACGCAAGACCTCTATGTGGCTGTGACCACCTCCCAAAAGCACCACATCCTGCAGCAACAAAAGCAAAAGCATGTTGTTCATATGAAGGTGCCAGTGGGGAGCAGCGCCTTTGCTGACGCACCATGCCTTTGCTGTGTCAGCAAAGACCAAGTGACTGCAGAAGATAGTACCTTCAGTATGGGTCCTGAGCTTCCATTCATACTCACGAGGGTCTGCTGCTTTATCTTTGCTGCTGTCACACGAGTCACGGCAAGACGCGACCGCCGTGAAGCGCGACTGAAAGGACAGTAGTGGCTTCTGCTGTAACACTTGCTGTGAGCACTGATCCAGCTCACGATTGGGTGGTGCTTTCTCTCATGACAGAATGTAGTAAGAGAAGTAGAGGGGTGTGAAATAGAAACAGAAGTGCTTTCGCTTGCACGACACTTCAACAGCGCCCTGCCACTCAAGAAACAAACGCGCATTCACAATAAAAAGCTTCTGTCAAAGCCACTGGTTGCCAATATCGAGCGCGGTGATTATCAAACAATGTGTCACAAGTTATCGGTGTTTCGGGGGAGGTGGTGATTGGTTCGTGAATGCTCGTGATTGCTATAAACGCAATGCATGTGGCGGAGCATGCACAGCCTCTGAATGGTTTCGGAGCTTAAGCGAGATTGTCGTGGCCCACACGTGGCATCTGCAAAGCTGTTTGGTAGTAAGTCTTGATAGTAAGTTTGGCCCGTGGACAAAGTCACAGCGGCGAGAACTGATTCACAGCGAGAACTGCGTTGCCTCGAATTGTTTACGCTGCCAAGGTGAGCACCGAGACATTGGAGCTCGAATAGAGACAATTGACAGGAGTTTTGATACGAAATCTCGATGCATGCCTTTGACAGCTCCGAGACCAAAGCAGCAGAGTCCCGTTTCGTATCCAGACTTCCGACCACTTCCATCCGCTTGTTTGCCTCGTTCCAGGATGAAACCTGCCCCGAAAAGGCCAGATATCACTCGCAACAGAATGCAGTCGTGAGCGGAAATTGCAGCTGCTGGCATCCAGACGGCGTGCGTAATAGTCAAAGGTCAAAGGATTGTGCGCGCGCGTGTCACCCGCGCTAGCGCTTTGCATGCAAATATGTCGCAATCGACGACACGTTGCCATACAGTTCATACAGCTGACCGGATAAGGCTGTCCGCGGCGGAGCGTGCGCATCTTGCCGGCGCAAGCACCGAGCAAGCTGTGCCGCAAGCGCAGACCGACGACGTGGAACGGGATACTGGTGTAGATGCAGCAGCTGTTAGCCGAGCTAAAGCTGTGTGGCAGAGAAGTAACTGGCATAACGCCAAAGGCGTTTTGCTGTTCACAGGCTGCTTCAACTTTTTTATTTCATACACTCTAAACGCAAATCTGAATGTAACATCTCGAGCAGCAGTCGCCGTCAGCTTCGCGCTAAGGGCTCAGGGTTGTGTGGCTAGCATTGGAGCAATAATTTCCACAGGAGTTTTTGGGCTGGAAGTAGCGCCCCTGAACCTATTCAAATTGGAAAGCCTTCCTGTAAAGAAGCAAGTTGAGCTCCTGCAATTGTCTTGTCAGGCAAGACACTCCTGCTCCTGTTGATTTCAACATGCGCCCAAGCAGCTATGATACTGATCATATGATACTGATCAGGAAATTAAAGAGGTGTTTTGCAATGCACTACTGGCAAAGCTGAGTCCTTGCTACTACTGCTGTGATGCAGAATAGGCGCCAATATGGTGAGGGTCTGGGAATGTACCTCTCTGTCGGGACGGTGATATGGCTTGCCATCTCTCAGACAGTGGGCTGCCTCACTGGCAGTACTGGATATAATGTGTTGGACTTCCACACGACGGGGCTAGGCTGGTAACCCTCTGTAACAATATGGACCTTGCTGGGCATACCATGTGCTAGTTGGAGTCGATCTTGCAATCAAGGCATTGCACATATCTATGAGATGCCTTGAGATTCAGTACATTGCTGTTTCTGTTCCAAGCATGCCCTTGATGCTTGATTGACACTGATAGATTCATCGACCCCAACACACCATAAGGCATCTTATCTCAAATTCCAGACAGCAAGACAGCTTTATGAAGCTTGTGACCAGGCCTGTCACGTGTGTAGCTAGGCTTCCAAATGGTTTTATGGGATCTTGCAGGCAGATAATGATGGCAGTCACATATTACCTCCAAGGAGTATTAACATTAAATGCCTTCTGTATAAAGGCATATGATGCGCTGGGATCTGAGGAGAGGCTGGCGGCTCCATTTTTTGAAAAGGTGATCAAAGTGAAGATATCCAACAGCACCTTTTGGGGTAACCAGTTTTGTTTGATGCTGATCGTCTTGGCACTGTTGCTGCTGCAAAATTTTCAGACAAATTTAGCTATAGATCATACATAGTCAAATTTTGACCAGGCGTTGAACATGTAGCCAATCATATTATGCAGCATGCAGCAGACATGGAATATTGGATGTTTTGCACCTTGTAGTGTGCAATGTTTGGTAGCTGTCCTGGATGAGAAAGCTATACCTTCTCTATTATCTATATGCAATGTGACATGCAGCTTGATTGGATGGTTGGTGGCACAATCCAGGCATGCACAGATGTCTACATCACAGTTTTTCGTACAACTTGCCCATAATGTTCAAGTTGTGTCCTTGTGAGCCAACTCCAGAGATATGTCAGCCTATCCTAAGAAACTGTTAAGCCCTCCTACATCCAGGTAGGTGCGACATGAAGACACAGACAGGTCCCAGATCAGGGTTGACGCATGAAACATATCCAATCTCTAATGTCATGTGCGTAAACTCACGAAAAACAGCATCAGCTATCAATATCTCTTCATCCTCCCCAGTCACAAATCACACATTTGTACCCATTCTGCCATACTTGTATTGCGTTGCTGTTGCTGGGGACACAACAGGAAAACAATTGATTACTTGCAAGTACATCTTCTTTTTACAAATGAAGGGGATCCTGGTAGCTGCATTTGCTTGCTATTCTTGCGCATACAGCTGCAAGCTCTTTCAGCACATTGTCAACAGCACGCAGGAAGGATTCACATTGCATCTTTTTTTGTCAACCTCCTTTTGGCTGCAATCATCCTGAGCTCCAATCATCAGCCGACTGAGGCACAACAAAAAGAAGCCATTCAATGATTGGCGATGGAAAGCACTGTGAACAGCTGCTGTGACTAATGCTTGACCTCTGCAAAGCCCACTCTAGCTGCTGACTCCCTGCCATGCCAACCACAGTGTTCTTCAAGCTTTCAGGCAGTACTTGATTCAGTCACAGCAAATCCACCACAGTGCTTACTCAACTAGTGAAATGGTGTCACGGCGGGTCCTTAATCAGTCTGTCCAGGCACCACTAAAGACTGGTCTTTAGTCATTCTGTCTTGGTTTGAGTGCAAATCTTTTGATGGGAACATCCAGCGGCTACCACGGAGGACTTTGTACCAGTCAGAGAATTTTGACATTACATGAAACGCTGAAGGTACAGATGTCCTCCCATACAGTATTCTGACTGCTCTACCTTGCAACTCTCATTGTGGCATTTGTGCCAGGATCCCGTGTAAATTGTCAAGAGTAGTCATCATCAGCAGTCTGCAGGTGCCCCATACTGTAGAGCTGGGGAACAGGTCGAGGTGACTGTGTACATCCATAGCACTCTGTACAGGTTTATAACAGTCGTGAGGTGATACATGTCTAGGCAACACATGTAAGCAATGCCAGTCTGCACAGATGTCTGACCGAATGAGGTTTTGATGTAGGCTAAGGGAGGGGGAGCGTGGAGGGGTAGGAAAGGGGGGAGGGGGGGCCAGGTAGTGGGGGTTCAGCTTTGTTGCATCCAGCTTAGGCAACAACTGGTGTCATTTCAAGTACAGTGGTAGGTGTGCTGCAATGAGCCAGAGCTCAGCAGCAACATAAGTATATGTTGCTTTTTGTTCAGTCCACTTGTGCAACATTTGATGCGTACTATCTAGAGGCGGGGCAAGGCAGGCCACATGTAAGCACTGAACTTGAGCAGTTGCTGCATGCTTAAAGAGGGGTTGACACCTGCTTGTTCATGCCAACAGCCTCTGCACAAATCATCCTGGCTGATGCAAAGGTGTACACATAGGCCAAGTTCATGAGGCAGTCTTGAAATGTGTAGCAGCCAGCCACCATGCCAGGCAGCACTCTACTGTATTTGCTGCAGCAAAGAAGAGCAGCAGCAGCAGCAGCAGCAGCAGCAGCAGCATATGCGTAGTTGGCAGCAGCATATGCATAGTCAGAGGTGAGAGGGGGACCAGACACCAACCAACAGCAAGTTGGAGTTCTGCATCTCAATGCTTGCTCCTGTTGCTGCAAGAGAATGCTGCCTGGCTTGGTCATGGTGCTTGCAGCAGCCACCTTTGAATCCTGAAACCCCTCTGCGTCACGTTGGTTTCAGCGGGTCTCAACATTGACAGCAGTGCCAGCAATGCACAAAATGCAGCAACTCGAAGAGGCTCTGCAGCAGCAAAAGCAGACATGTACTCTAGGGGTATTGACACCCCTTCACATGGTGTTGGTCTTACGTGGTGTTCGTCGCGGTGGGTTTAAATGATAGTAATGCCAGTACATACACAGACATCACCTGTAGGAAGGCATTGCAGCAGCAAAAACAGACCAGGTGCAGCATTGCACTGTATGCAGCAGCCCCAGTCTGCTGGCACATATTCCAGTCTGCTGGCACACGCCCGAAGACAAAGCAAGGTCTGCAGCAGAGAAAGCAAAGAAACAGCCGGTGAGCACAGACTTTTCTAGTGAGCAAACACTGTGATGAACATACAATCCTTCAAAACAGCAGCTCTAGCAAAGGTGGTGCTGCAAAACTTGCAGTGAGGATATTGGTTTGAGGGATGGGTGCCAGGAAGGTTCACAAGATTTTTGCAGGCCTCCCCCCCTGACTCAGTGCAGGTAGGGGGGGGTGGGTGGGTTTGGGAGGGAGAGCAATGCATTGGTCTCTTCAGGCGCAGCACCAATGACTCAAGCACCGGCTATGGGATGCGCTGCATGTTGAATAGTAATAAACAGGTACCATGTAAACTGCTGCCTGTTATGCAGAAGGTGTGCAAAGCATTGTTGTCTTTATGATGGTTTTGTGTGTTACCCCATGGCATTCTGCACATAGTACTTGAGAGAAATATGCCCGGCAAAGCATCAGTACATATTGTGCAATTCTGTGGTGTTTTGCGTCAAAACATTGGGCATAGCTACAGGCTTCACCATACACTTGTGGAGTCATGCATGCGCAACCATCATAAAGATGATTGAACACCTGTAGGGGCTGTGTGCATCTTCAGCAACGATTGTGCAATGAGCAGGGTACATGCCCAGTCTACACAGGACCTGCATATGCCTGCAACACCTCTCAAAAGCAGCAAACTGCAACAATAAAAGCACAGCCATATTGCACGTTTTGAGGATGTGGAAGAGGTATAGCAGTGTGGTTGCCTGCACATCTTGCCTCTGCTGTGTCAGCAAAATACCTTGCCTGCAGAAAATGGTACGTTCAGTGTGAGCCCTGAGCCACTGATACTTTGAGGTTGCTGCTTTCATACGAGTCAAGACCTGATCCTCTTGATAAGTACAGCAGTGGCTTTGTCTGTTACACTTGGTGGAAGCACTGCTCCAGCTTACTGTTGGGAGCTGCTTGCTCACGCCACTTACCGTAGCAAGGCCGGAAGCGGGTCAGGAACAAAAGGCAGAAGTGCTTTCGCTTCCAGGACACGTGAAGGTTGCACAGCCGCTTACAGAAAAACTTAAGCAGTCACACAACGTGAAGCTTCAGTCAAGGGCACAGGTCAGCAATCCGGAGCGGTATGAGAGCGTGAAGATCAAGCAAAGTGAAAAGACGCATCGCTGTTCGGTGTAAGTTGATGACCAGATCGCGAGACGCAATGCATGTGGAGGAAAATGCATAACTTCGGAACTGGTTTCGGAGCTCAAGCAGCTTTGAGACCGTTTTGCAGTATGGCAAAGTGTCGTGGCCCGTGGGTGGCATTGCAAGCTGTTGTGCAGACAGTGCAGCTGTAGGCATTGCTTGTGCGCAGTGTCTTGGGGCAGAAAGCGCTGCAGCATTTACAAGGCAATAGTTAGGGCGTAACAAGGTCAAGCCAGCTGGCCCAGCATCAAGGGCTCAATTTAGCTGACGCGATGGCGTCTGGCCTCTGTTGTTGACCCTAATGTGCTGTTGATTGTGGTAGTCACGCCATCTCGCAGACATTCGGTGCAGATGTAGGTGCGCTCGACGCTATGAAGCTCCGAGACCAAAACTTCAGTCCGTGCCACCCGCTTCAACCCGCTTCCAGCGCTTATTCACCCGTCGGTGAATTGTTGATTGCCCAATCAAGGATGCTACCTAGGTCCCATTACAGCAGGAAGAAGCTTTGAGTTGACATGTAACCCACAGGACCAGGTGTGACCTTCCGTATGCGCAGCACCGTTGAGCGTCACCACAAGCAGCCGCACAGCCTCCGATTGTGATAGTCAAGACGTCTGAGCCTCATTTGGCGTTTTTAGGTGAAAACACAGAGTTTGCTACCATCCAAACACTTGCAACCAGGCACTGTTAAGAGCGATGCATACAGCTTAAGTCTGCTGACTAGCTGTGGCATCCCAGGAGAAGTTCAGACATATGCATCCTCACAAGACTGGTATTGAGCAATCTCACCTGCAAACGGACAATGCGGAGTACACTGCTGAAGAGCTAGCAACTTTCCATCAGGCAAAAACTGTCTGGCGGAACAGCGGATGGGCCAGCGCTAGAGGCGTACTGCTGTACACAAGCTGTGTCACTGTATTGACTTCATACACCTTAAACACAAATTCAAATGCGACCTCATTTGTAGACTCATTCTTCAGACAGGCAAAGATCTGGGGCTGTATAGCTGGCTATGGAGCTATGATTTCCACAGGGGTCCTCAGATTGGAGTTGATGCCCTTCAATGCCCTGACCTTGGACAGTCTCCCTGTCACGAAGCAAGTTGAGCTGCTGCAGTTCTCTTGTAGGGCAAGTTACCCATGCTCCTGTCAAGCACTTCGTACAAGCAGCTGTGTTTGCAACACTGGATCAGTGAAACAAAGTCTTGGTCAGTTCATGCAAGCATTGCCCAAAGACGCTCAGTGTTTGCTGCTGCTTGTGATGCAGAACAGGCGCATATGTAGTAATCTGGGACGTACCTGCTCCATGTGCGCTGTGATATTTCTGACCGTCTTTCAGATGTTCCGCTGCTTTGGCGACTACACTGGATTTGATGTCTTGGATTTCAATACAACGGGGCTAGGCTGGTAATACCCTGAACTTTGCTTGGCACATCATGCGCTCACTGGCGTTGATCACATAGTCGAGGGTTTCTTCAAGCTTTGAACTTTCATACACTGCTTTCTTCAGTATACTGCTTTTGTCTGAACTGTTCTGTTCCTACATCTTTGAGAAGTTCAACAAAGGCAAGATGTCTCAAGACACAATATACAGAGCAGTGTTTTGAACGCCTGTAATCATGCCTTCCAGGTGTACATGTGCATGACGACTTGAAGTTGAACAAACTTTCCCAATCAGTATGTCTTGCAGGCAAATTCTAATGGCAGTCACATTTTTTGTCCAAGCAGTTGTGATTGGACTTTCAACTGATGACTTGGGTACAAGCGACAACTTAAGGGATATCGAGAAGCTGGTTGCGCCTCTGTTTGACAAAGTGACAATATCCACCAAAACTTTTTGGGGGCACCAATTTTGCTTCAGCCTGCTCTTTGTGGCACTGTTCAATCTGCAGCTGCTTAGGAAGCTTTACGTAGGTCCAGATCATCCAGTGTCAAAAGTTTACACTGCAATGGACTTGTAGTCTTGTACTGTTCCATAGCTCAGCTGACATCATACTGTTATACAGCTCGGCTGACATGAACTGCTCAGCGTGACCAAAGAAGAAGAAAAACCTGCCAGTGGTTTACAGTCACCTGCGGCTTGCTTCGAGACAGATGCCATGGCCACAAGGTTGTCTCGGGTCAGATGCACACACGTGCTGTACAGCGTGATAATACCTTTTTGCTTGTGGTACAAATATGTTCTGTTCTTATAGTTTCCAAAATGACACGTGCATATGTACGATAATGTGCAGCTGGGCCCGTAGACCAGTTTATCTAACAGGCTTCTCATGTGACACTAGTACTGTATAAAGGTACAGTAAACTAGTACTATATAAAGGTACAGTATAACACTCAGTGCTGTATGTTATGCAAATATGATTGCACAGCGCAAACGGCCAGCTATAGATTGGGTGGAGGTGTCTTTGTTGCAAAGGGTGAGGGCTGCAGCAAAAGTGCAATACAGGACATGCACAGTGCTATGGCTGTAAATTACAACGAGCGCAATCTTCTCGAGGTGACTATCTAGCATAATAGACAGACCTCCATCCATAATGTACAGCAGCAATCTACTCACAAGTGTAGTGCGTGGCATGCGTTTGCACGGCATACCTTGTCTTTACAGCTAACAGCATATGCATGTAATGATGATGATGCAAAACTACCGGCTCACATCACCATTGATGCTGCCACTCTTTTACAGTTCAGGTCAGGTCTAAATGCATCACACAGCTGATACTATAGAACGCTGGCACACCACCTTTTCAAGATGTCCAGACCACCCAAAGCCACGTATTGGACTTACTCACGACAGAGACAGGTGACCACCAATAATGTAGTGATACCTAACCCCATTCAGTGGTTACCTTCTGATCCAGGCATGTTTCCAAGCGCTACAATTGAACTGTTGGGGATTTGCTATGATCCAATACTTTCGAACCCCATACAGTCATACCCACATTGTCATTGTACGCAGGCTCCTTCACTGCTGCGTTGTCAACAGAGTAGCCATGGAAGAACACCTGTGGAAGCAGAGCAGTAGCGTCCATGTTGCTTACCATGCGTGCAGTCACATATACAACCGCTCTTCGCGCTTGGCCAAGAAGCAGCTGACTTTGGATCCCTTTGCGACAATTTCTGAAGACGCTGCCATCCCATGAGCCACGAGGTGATTGATGCTGCACCAGTAATTCTGACAGGTATCTTCCCTAAGTATAGCAGCGTCTAGCCAAGACAAATCTAACTTTCCCAAGACAAGTTCAAGTCAAACTGCAAGTGCTATTGCTGCTGAACAGCACTTCAAACAATGCCGTCCTAAAGCTTGATGCCGTCATAGTCACAGCCCACATTGACATCATTGCAGCAATAGCCCAAGTCATCTGCTGACGTTGTAGTAAAGACAGTATGTTGCTTTCTTTCAACAGTCCCAGGAATTGATGCAAGAACTGTTCTTTTATCATCTCTGTTTGCCTTTCAGGACACAATGATGGGGACGTCCAGCGGCCGGCCACCATGGTATGATCCCCTGCTGGAAGGCCAGGACCCCACAGCTACGTCAGTTTTGTGTTTCAGATGTCCAGACAAGATGACAAAAGACAAAGACACCGAGGTATGCAAGCCACGAGAGGGCTTTGCTGCAGATCTATGCAGCTTCAACTGAGTTGGCACACACAGTCTTCAACAAAATCTTCAAATACCACTTGCTGTAAAGCTGTGAGCTGCACAGGAACAGGTTGCGTTGACTGTGTGGACTCAGACACTGTGTCATATCATACAGTAGATGCGGGGGTAGGACTTGCGGGGAGCAAGGGTCTGCAGCTCGAAACAGTAATTCACTGCTTCCCCACTCTAAATAAAGTGACAATAACAAAGCCTTCGACGAAGAGCTGCAGAAAACCTGCTGTCCTTGCACGAACCGACGTTACAGTTCCTCCCCTGGCGTCTCGAAAATTGAGGTCTCATGATTGTCAGGGATTTCATGTGACATGTGAGTATTCATCTGGTTGCAGGCGTTTCTGGTATGGAAGGAGTTTCGCCTGTTGCTGTGCCAGGCTATTGCTGCAAGACCTGACGGCTGCATGCATGCTCGCCGCAGTCAACCCTGTTGTCAGAATGTTAGCCGGCATCTGAGTCGGCCAGCCACACTTGCCGTCGTGCTGATGCGCAACAGCAACACCTTTCGAAGGAGCGAACACATGGTCATCGGCTACAGGTGACTTCCTCAGCTGCTTCTGTCACACGCGTATCATCTGAGGCAAAAGGCACGGAACTTAAGATCGCGCTTCTATGCACTTCTTGTGCTCGTGGGCTTGTTTGAGTCATGTCCGTGCTACACGAAAGTTTCAACTGATGAGCGTCATGCCTGTCAGTTGGAAGCTCTCTTTAGGTACTGTGCCCTGGCCTGCCTCCTGCCCTGGTACTTCAGACAAGAGAGCACATCATACATACTTCTTGCCTATGGTTGCGCACTGGTATCTGCATCGGCAAGTCATATCTACACTTGCAGGCGGTTGGGAGCGGCACTGAGCTGCTGGGCAGGGCACTGCAGATAAGAGGCTCAACACCGCATCTTAGTTGAGGTGACCTTACTGACGCATGCTCGTAGGGTCCAGCTTGCTTTTTTCGTATTGCAGCCACATGTCCACAATCAGTCGTCCTGAATTTGCCTGCAATGACCTGCAGCAGCCTGGTTTGCTCCTGCATATGTGTGTAGCTGCTAGCCAAGATACTACAATCAAACACAGCCAAGCTTGCACGCAGCAAGATAGCTGTCAGAAATAAGACCTTGCTGTGATTTCTGCTGGCCAGCAGACTGGCCTGACTATCTCAACAATGTTTGCAACCAGTGTCTGCCCTGAATGCCTCAAGCATGCACTGTAATAGTTCTCTCAAGCCCTGTCAAGTTGTGTATGAAGGTATAAAGGCGCAACAATAAGCAGGCAAGGGGTGCACAAAGCGTGTCTAGCTAGGGCAGCCATGTGCTTGACTTTCTCATGCTGATTGTGGTCCCAATGCAGTGTCTATGGTAACCATAGAGAACTGCTGTGTTGCATGTCAATCACCACTGCTTGAGTGTAACAAAATGTTTTGAGCGCTGGCTTATGTCATCTTGCAATTGTGCATGGTAGTACACATTGCAGAGGAGCACCAATATTGCGGGCAAGCAGCCTACTTTGGGCTACTGGATGCGCTCAATTACAGGTCATCCCCTCCTTAGTCTGCAAGTTCCACCACGGCATCAATGTACTCAGTGTCGTTGCTGCACCCTGCATGAGTGGTTTGTGCAAGGTCTTGAACCAGGAAGGTCAAGCTGTAACTTGCCAAACCATTGTGATACAGAGTGGTATTCTAAGCACTATGACACGAATATTATC
Source organism: Asterella californica (assembly GCA_036924285.1). Lineage (NCBI taxonomy): Eukaryota > Viridiplantae > Streptophyta > Marchantiopsida > Marchantiales > Aytoniaceae > Asterella > Asterella californica. The sequence goes on from JAYKYS010000600.1 coordinate 12,678, forward strand.
GTCATTCCTCTGTCACACCGACGGTCTCAAGCAGAAACAGTGCAGGTGTATGGGGGCTTGCTGCTGTGCTCATGCATTTGCGAGCCTAACAGCTTTCTGATGCATGTCATGTTTTTGTCATATGATCATGCAGTCTTCATCTTGTCTGTAACAAAATCTGATTACTGTGTCGGTGTCAAAACTTGCAAGCTAACAAGAAGTACTTTGCAACAATATGTTCCGCCAGAGGTGTTGTGTTTAGGCACAAGTGCGCTAACCAGTCGATCACAGCACCATGCTTTGCGGTTTATAATTAGCTTGAAGATCTGCAAGAAGTAATGGAGACCCCGCAATTGCAGGTGTGTCGCAGATCTTTAATGGCATCATAGCCTGTCAGAAGCTTGCATTTGACCCTGTCAAATGCATCAAATGTTAATGACATGTTGGCTTTGCATCATGTTGGGCCAAGCTTTCTCGCCTACTGGCAAGAGACAAATAAGTTACAGATTGAAGATGGCGCCATTGCCGTGCACACTGTTCAAATCTGTGTCCAACAAAAAAATTAAACCATACTAGCATACTGTTGCATGATGATAGATACCAGATCGGAAGAATGGTGCCAAATCAAAAAAAATATAGTCACGTCAAAACACACCATCAAGTATTTCAGAAAGCTTCAGTAGTTATTTGTATGACAACAAGCCTGACCCAGTAGTACATGTTGAAAGTTGAACTGAGGAATGTCACGATGCTAATGTACTTGTCCTCTTGAAGTAAACAATTAATCAACCAAGAGGAAGATGGAGCTGGTGTTATATAATATTATACAAGTTTCATCAAGAGGAAGATGCAGCTTGTGTTATATATACAAAGTTTATCAAGAGGAAGATAAAGCTGGCGTAATGTATATACAAGTTCTACTGTACTTAAAATGGTAGTCAAACCAGTCACATCAAGCTTCTGCTAGGAGCGCTCCTGTTGGCTTCATAAGCTTTAGACCAGACTTGTTCAGTGCTCTTGAGGTATGGCAAGTCCATGCTTGTCATCAAGGGGGGGGGGGGCTTGCGCCCTCAGCTTTTTTAAAATGGGCATGGCATCCACTTCATGCAAACAACACTAGAACACCAACATTTTATAGGTTCTGAGGCTCAACAGTTTATCATACCTGAGCAGCTGGATCAGGGCTCCTCAAACGCTTCACACAGTGCAGAGCTCTGCTGGTGCATCGGCTGCAAACACAGCAAGACTGCCACATGCTGCAAAGGCTTGTAGTTCAGACCAGGCTACCTGTGGGTCTTTCTCAAGAGCTTGGGCCTCCGCTTCGGGTATATGCTGCAGCTCTGTTACAACTCTCATTGTCAATGATTCGCATGATTCTTTAGATCTGCCCTGCTCTGCGGCATGCTCGTACCCAAGCGTGAAACAGAGTGTCAGTACCTACAGCCATAGTAGACAGGTTTTATCAGTGGGTTGCTGCACCATGTGAGTTCCACCTAGCCTGTGACTAGACACCACATAACACGACCGCTTTTCAGATGTAAAGATGCTCCTGTGAGCGAATGATGTGCACAAGTGGTGCCACACACACATAAACATTGTGCAACATTCTCTTGGACAGCCCTATGCACCACACACAGAAACTAGGCAATATGCGTTTGCTTGGCATTCAACTCCAGACAGACGTCTCAAGTACCATTATAAGCAACAAAAGCAAGGTTTCCTGTAGTAGAAGGCAAACTAGCAAAGCTGTACTTGCACAAAGTCAAACACCACCAACATCCCACAAGCCGCTCTCTGGTGTGGAAGCTGCTGACAGATGGGGCGTTCCATCGATGATAAATTCACAGTGCTCGCTTCTGAGGTGCAACGGATTGTTCTCAAGCGGGCGGTCAGCAGTTTGATTACCTGCTGTTTCAACTTGTATGGTCACATTGACCCTGCGCATCGCTTGAAGCATGCTTGCACAGCGCACGGACTCGAACTTGTCCAGCCAAATGCCAGAGCGCCCTGCCATGGCTGTCAGCGCTTGCACGAAAACCAAACAAGCCATCCCAAACATGCAAGCAGCTCCATGTGATTCTCTCAACCACAGCCATGGCAGGCAGCATTAGGGTTGGTTCCACCCTTGCTGGAGGCCAGTTTTTGCTGCAATGTCTGCCAGGGTAAAACGTTGCTTGATTTGGTCGACAATCATGTTCTTCTCAGATTTGTATGTAAATGTGACTGCTAGGTAGCTAATGGTCAGAATAAATGGAGTTGCGGTGATGGAGCTACAAATAGCTGTAATTGCACCTGCACAGTAGACGCAGCTTTCAGCTTTGCCCATTGGAACGTGCAAAGTGCTTAGTTGCAAGCTCCTAGTCAGCAATGTTGAGGACCTGGTCTTGGCGCTTGAAAGCTAAAACGTAACCCAAGGAGGCAGAAAGTTGGTGCGGTGTCGCCCTTGTAGAAATCTGGTGCCGAATGCAATAAGCATTTTGCAGCATGCAACACAACCAGCATATTTTGAAATCCATTCCTTGAGGGTCACCTTTGCTCCATCCTTGCTTCCTCCTTTGCTTTCTCCACACCCAGCCGCCTCTGTGTCGCCTGCCCCTGAATCACATAGGGTCAAGATTTAGGTACGAACCACATATTATACAATCTCATGTTTGCAGCTGGCAATGTGCTGCAAGTATGCACATATTGAGCACGTGATGTGTAGAGATAGGTCAGGAGAGTGGTGTTTGTAGCAGTATACCAAATGGGTTGGCTGGATTGCATCGTTGGTGATTGTGACCTCCAGGGCTCAAGTTACCACCAGCAATGATTTCCACCAGGCTGGCAGAATCTTACACGCCCAGGGTGATGCTCTTGAAGCCGGTTGTTGAAGATGTCGCAGACAATGTCTCCAAAGCAACTGATGTCGAACACTGGTAGGTTCCAGAAGACCATGTGCTGTGTCCAGGACAGAGCGGCGACAAGGTAAGGGCAGGTGTGTATGTACAAACATAAAACAGACAGAGAAAGCTGATCGTGCTGGTCAAGCACTGTACGCATTGCCAACAGCATCAAGATTTTGAAATTTTGCATATGAAAGCACAGGGGTGCACGTACAAGACATACCAGGCTGTCTCTGTACCTGCAGATCTTGATACCCCTTTCACTACCTACGCTTTGAGTTGCACGGACAGCAACACTTCCATTGCTTGTTGCATCACAATGTACATGCAATTCACATACATTCCAAGCGTGCTGACCCATATGTGACCTAGGTTTTGCAGGAACATGGAGTTCTAGGGCAGGCCTACATTATCTAAATCTGCGTTTTACCTGTTGACCCTTCAGCACAACTTCCGTTAAGGCCAGACGATGGGCCTGGGGCAGGGGGCATTGGTGTTGGAGCCGGAGGCGTGTTGTTATTCCCTGTACCACACCAAATTGGATATGCTGAAGGCTCGCTGGTGGTGCATGCTTGCCTGATGGAACAGTAGTTGCAAGCTGAGGTGCAGCCTCGGGGATGACTGCAACTGCATTTTCTTTGCAGTCCCAAAGACTACTGTCATACTTTAAGGTCAAAACTGGCAGTGAGTTGCAAAGGTGCATGGCACACAATCAACTGCCAGGAGATCAATAGCATGCAGAAGGTGAAGCCTGATGATCCTTAGCGGCAGGTGTTGCCAAGCATTGGCATGGCACAGAAATGGCCTGTACAATCATGGATACAGTCAATGATTGTACTTGTATCATGACAAGTACAATCCATCCTGGCACAAGAGCGCTCAGGCAAAGCACAATCAGCACATTTGAATCAGATCAAGGCTTGCAGTGAGGTTGTGTACTTTTCTACGCTACAACCAGAGCCGCTTTGAGCTTACATGCGCAGCCCATAGCTCTGCAGTTTGGCTCTGATGGGTATGAGGCACAGAGTGGTTTTTCAAAACCGGTTCGCTCGTAACAAGTCTTTGTAGGTTATACCAGCTGCAACCTGCACAAGCATACTGTATAAACCCCAAAACTTTTTGCTTGTAAACAATCAAGGGTCTGGCCTTATGCATATGAGTGTGTAAGCTGTACCAATTCGCGCGAGCACACGTGCTATTGCTTTCAAAGCCACCACAGGAAAATACAGTGCCGAAACATGTCCCAGGTACTGCAGACGGCGCCCCTGCACACACACAGTCTTGTTGCCATGTAAGCTACCTGCAGGTTGCATTGGGGGGAAACCTGTTTTTCTAACACGGATGCAACTCACAAGTGCACCCGTGAGACAGACAGGAGTCGTTGGCTGCAAACAAGCCACATGTGGCATTGTCTCCAGGTCCATCATCGTAACATCTTTGAGTCGGGTTGTACCATTCACATCCTGCAAATTGCAAGCTTCGGTATGACATGTAGGGCAAAACTTTCAGCTTCGATCGGCACTTCGTCACAGCTTTGGAAATTCTCGAAGCCGCTGCTTTCACCAGAAGTGCCTCCGCACAGGGTCTTAGTACCGAATGCCTCGCAAGGAAAAGGAGTTCCCAATGCACTCTACTGTCGACGTTTGCGTCGATGCAGCTGCAGTCGTCTGGTCCAAAGCTTGGACGACTTCTTGGACACACACATAGTAACACACAAGAGCGACTACACCCTTGCCTTTTAACTGCATGGCTGGCAGTTCTAGTCGCGCGTTGAAATAGGTTGACAAAGGGGTTGTATCAAATCTGATCTTTGAGTTTTTTTTCGCTTCCCCCTATAAAGCCCCCATTGCCCCCCCCCCACGGGAAATTGAGGGCAGAAATTCAGGCATATCAGCCGGGGCTGGCCATTCATTCCACTGCACGAATTAAACAACGCCGCAGGAGCGAAGCGAGCTCGGCTTCGCGCGCCGATCTTTTTTGGAAATTTGGGCATTCTGAGAGACTCGTGGCAGAAGTCGCAGTTTCCACAGGGAGGTTTGCTGCGTTGCAGCTGAATCCTGCACTGCAAACTTTCGGGAAAAAACCTGTTTTGCAAGGAAATCAGTGAGGGCTGATGACTGACTCACCCTTACTCCTGTCCAGGTCTGTGAACGCATCGCACTGTGCATGGTACTCAGCCTGTTAGCTTAACATCTCGCAGCCAAATGACAACAATGCAATGCCGGATTTACAAGATATTTTATTTAATGCTTTGAGATGTAAGTCAAGTAGAAGACAATCTTTAGTAAACTGAATTGCTGCAGCCTAATGTTGCACTGGAGATCGTGTTTGCAGATTCTATTAAACTCACCGCGCTGCTACATGATTGGCATGTGTCACTGCATGCACATTGTCCTCAGACCGCAGCAAAGCATCTGCAGCGAAAACAGTCAGACTGTCAGTGAACTACAATGTGCTCACACATGCCTGCACATCATTGCTTACAAGTCGGTGGCAATGAAGGCTGGGCATTTTTGTGACGTTTGTGATCTGGCAATTTAATGTCAGCCACAGGTGCCAAAGGTTGATGACAGGTCTGTCTGCTAGCAAACGGGACAGCGTCTCATGTTGGCTATACCAGCCTTGCAGATGTGGAGCAGCCAGCACCAATTGTCCTTCTGTCACCAACAACAGCTTGCAAATTGAGCCTTTCAAAGGAGAAGTTGTGACACCTGCTTGAGGGAGCGTGGAGCTGTCTGTTGGAGAGACTCAGCATGAGACTCTGGGACTGAATTAAATTAGTAAGTTAACCCACCAGAAGATGATGGCACCTCAGCAGGCAAAGCTTTGCTGGGCAGGGGCCACGATGTTGGGCCTGTGACACCTGTCTGATCACGCGTCTGAAGCAGAGGGCTTGGGGGAAGGGGTCTGATCAATATGAACACATTGTTGCAACAGGGGGAGGGGGGTTAGGGTGGCCTGAAGCAAATCAGCAGTATCAATGACTACTTCCGCTCAGTGGAAATGTTGCGGGAAAACTTGCGCAGATGAACGGTATCTTTGTAGGAGATGCTCAAGTAGGAAGGGTTATTGCGCTGGACCCACTTGATGCTGTTTGTGTGTGCAGCCATGCTCTCAAAAGTTTAATGTGCTTAGGCTGTCTGTGCTGAAAATACAAGGACATGTACATAGACACCTATGCAGGTTTTCTAGGGATCACAGGAAAAAATCATTTTAAATTGGATGTGTTTCCTGTGCCGCAGCTCAACGGTTATGTACACCATATGAAGTTGGCAACTGCGCCCAGTTCGATTGACCTGCTGATTGGCCATGTGTGATGAAAGGTGCCTGTTCAACATGCTGTCCACGCCTGCAATATAACACTGATCAAAAGGCACGCCACATACTTGTAGCTTGGCAGTGCACTACATGTAATACTGTCAAATGCACAAGCTGCTAGACTTACAATGTACCATTTCCTGGTTGCAATCTTGCACCTAATCTCGTCACAATCACCGTAGACACCGTGGCAGTTGGTGCCACAACTTCGGCAACTTGGGGTCACCATCAGCTACAAGTTGAACGGACACATCATGCACAGTCGGAACCCCTCTGAAGAGGAGTTGTTGTGAACCTTGTTGTATGCTCATGACATCTCATCGGCTTGTGATGACATTGCCAATCTGCGCACAGCTGTCAATCTCATGAACAGTACTTTTTCACAGTGGGGCTTGACCATCAGCATACAAAAGACAAAGGTGCTGGTTGTGGGCCATGATGCTGAACATCAAGCTGCCAATGCAAACATCTGTATAATGGGGTGACAAGCTAGAAGTGGTTTCGTCTTTCAAGTACTTAGGCAGCATCTTCTCGCTGACGCTACAATTGATACTGAAGTGCGACACCATATTGCTGCAGCTAATGTTGCTTTTGTTCATTTTGCGCAAGGCCAAAGTCTGGTCTAGCAGGGCTTTGTCACATTACACCAACCTTCAGTTTTTCCAGTCTATTGTCATTTCAGTCTGTTGTATATCCATGTTATTTTGCTGCCCAGCTCACAGCAGGACTGCAATCTAGAAAAGATAAATACATGAGCAGTGTTGCAAAAAGAGCTTGCCTGCAGCAGCAGAGCCTCTAGCGTTTCAGAATCCTCACCTTGCCCAGCTGATGCAAGCAAGCCTCTTGTGTTTTGAGCCTGAACCAGATGTGGGAGATGGCCTTGGATGGTGCAATCACACATGACTTTGGTCTAGATCAAGCGCTACAAGCACTCTGTGTGGACAAATTGTCCCCAAGCAGCATGATGTTACTCCTCATGGCCCCAAGCATGTCCATTTCAGCATGCATTGCAATAAATAGTCTGTAACAAGCATGCAACAGGCAACACTGGTGGACCAGCAGATACCTCAATCCTTTTTGAGTGATTGCATGTAGGCGAGCATGCCTGGGTGCTTCACATCAAGGATTTCTGTAAATGTCTCCACAACCCATTGTGCTCCCTTCCAGAGACAATGCCTTGGCAGTTTGCTCAGACAGTGGTAGTGCCCCATGCTGTACAACTAGGCTAAACAGCAAAAGACGTATGCTTGTGCAAGATCAACACTGCTACAAGCAAATCAATGATATACACGTAGATCCCTCGGCAGCAGTTTTTATGCCATTCATGCAAAGCATGCCTTACAGGAGGTCGTAGAGCAGGTCCTCCCCGTCTACTCAGGTGACCTTGTCCTTGAGGACTGGAGACTATGCTTCACCATGTCTACACCCTTCCACGCAGCTGCTACATGACCCTGAACATCCCACTCAAATCCAAACTACTCCTAAGCAGCAGGGATTCTTTGAATGCATCACAGGGATTGGCAATGTTTGCCAGTGCATGCTGCTCTTGCAGCTCCTCAATGACACTGCAACATAAATCATTCATCAACAGCGGTTTGGCAACAAGAGGAGAAGACAGCATGGCAGTCTGCAGAAGATTCAGCAGAGCAGGGGCATGGACAGTTCAACAACTTCATGCCAGTCACTCACCCGGGCGCCAGATGACTGGCACAATAGACCAAAACACAGCGCGATAGCAAGGCAAGTCAACCAGTGGTTGCAGAAGTGCATAGGTTGCGTCATGCAAATGATGCAGTGCTCAGCGTGATTGACAATCACTGTTGGGATGCTCTACACAACCTCCCAGATGTCACTACTTTAACTGTTTAGGCACCAATGGTGAAACATGTGCAGAATGATTACAGTGCAGCGAGGTAGTGTCTGCTAAGCACCATAGTGGTACGTTGTGGTAGCGCTAAGGCTATAGAGCAAACACACTTGAGGCTTACCTGGTGACAATGTTGAGTCAGTAAGCTTTGGAAGCAAGACAAATGGAGCTTTGAATACATCCCATAAGAATGCATAGCACAGGTCCCCCCTTGCTCCATCTGTGCCCCACACACATAAATCAAACCCGGTTTTGAAGCCAGTGGTTCTGCATACTCTGGATCTTTAAATGTATGGCAAGCAACAAGCACAAACCCCAAAGAGAGTATAGCTAGGAAGCACCACGAAGGACATGCAAAGAATAGTCCAAAGATTTTCAAGTCGTGAATGAATGTCTGGTTTGGACCGGCTCAACTGGAATCTGGGCAGTGCAGGTGTGTTGATGTTGATCGAGAAAGAAGAGGGCTGCACAGCTTGCACAGCTGCTGCCAGTGCTGACTGTCTAACAATGGCAACAGTTGCTATAATGCATCCAGTGAACAGTGACCCTTAAAGGATGTCGAACACGTTGAATTGTTTTGTTCAAGTTCACTCAACATCTCCCTTGCTAGCAAGCTTGCCATGGCCAGGGATGCTAGCAAAGACGGCACGCGGGCCTGCTATTGGCTGGTTTGCTGTGGCAAGTGCTATTGAAACACCTGCAGTTGAGTGATACTCTATACTCTAACGCCTGGCTTGATTCATGTTACACACAGCAAACACAGCCTGCTGAAGTGAGAGGCACAGTCAAATTGGCAACATCAGCAGGCAGCCATGGTGCTACAGCAAGAGGCTGACCTGCGTGTTGTCTGCCTGATGCTGAACCTCTCTAGTCTGCAACACATCGCTCCCCAACTCACTCTGATGCCCTCGGTTGATGCTGTGGCAATACGACTGTTCGGCAATAGAGCCAGTACTGTTTCAAGTGCACAGATGGGCGGGTATGAGTCCAGGTCAGCAGAGACCAAAACTCGTCTACACGTCCCGCAGCTGCGAGAAGCGCCAGCCAACTGGAAAGATCCCTGTCGCATGGAAGCTTTCAGCGAACTTACGCCGTATACACCAGCAGCGTCTCCTCAGCGCTTTCCTAGGCATCAGAGCAAAGGGTATGTCCGCACGGCAGTGTCTGAGGCCTGGCTTGTTGTGAACCGTACCTCTCGTAGCCGACAGGACATACTGCTGAATCCATGCTGCTTACCTCTCAAGTTTGTCTGCAGAGCAATGCTGCAGCCCAAACCCAACAGCTGTCGGAGCCCGACAATTTCACGCTTACCGGTACTGTACGTTGAGCATTCAGACTGTGACATTGGGTTGCGCGCAACTCCGACTCGTCGGCGTCACATAGAAATTCTGCGTGATACAGCTCCGCCCGGTCGCATGCCCCGCAGTCGCATTGGCTGCTGTGCTGCTCGTTGGTGACGCGGCCAGCGTGCGGGGTTGTGATCTGAGGACGCTGCTGTCACTGCCTGAGCTTGCGCATTACCGCGCAAGTAGCCGCACTGCTGTAGAGGCGAAAATCCACCCGTTGAATGTATCTGGGGACGATGTGGTGGATTGTTTTGGTTATCTTCGCAACAGCTGTTGTAAGCTCCTCCAGAAACCTTGAGCACGACATATTTGTTGCGGCTCATGATGTCTTTCGTTTGCGAAGTTCTGTTGATTGACGGCGGACCTGCAGTGATAGCAAATTTTGAACAGATGCTTGCGCTGCCGTTCAGGTGGTCAGTGTCTGCACGTTTTTACTGCAGTGGAGTGGTTGCTGTGTGCAACACACAGACCACACTGGTACCCATGTGCGGGTTCAGATGGGATGGGGCTATGGATTCGACATGCACAGAGGTCAACTGGATGGTATGCCTGTGCACTTGCACTGCTTGTATGTCACATTTGTCCCTGTGACATGCCCTTGATGCACATACTGGAAGCCTTTCTGCCCTGTATATATACATATGCATCATACATGTGCAGAGGTAAGGAGACAACGGGTAGCAGCCAGGCAACAAGCTCTCAGAACAAATCAACCCAAAGGTCTTCCCCAGCATGCCCTCAGCAATCTGTCATCATTCACAATCAAGAACCAAGATGAGCCAAGCACAAGTGATTTAGACTGCACAATCTGTCAAGAAGACTTGTGCCAAGAAAAAGTTGCTTCCCTTCCGTGTGGACACATCTTCCATAAAAAGTGCATATGGACGTGGCTGAAAAGGAGAGCAACATGCCCCACGTAAGTCTTATTACCAAGGTTGCTAGCATGCATGACACCAGTCTGTGTGTACAAAGTGATTTGAGCCCTCAGTTTTGAAAGCAGTGCCTTTCAAAAGCCAAAGCTTTATTGTTGATACAATGTTAATACAACTGTTGAAACGCAGTTCCTGAAGCAGCTTTGCCTTTAGTGTATGTGAGAAGCGTCTGCATTGCACAGATGGCTGCCAGAGTAAATGGTAGTATAACAGTACATATCAATGGTTCGTATGCTATACTGTATTATATATGACTAAGCATGCACATCATGCAATTTATTTCACAACCAACTAGCTAGTCAGCACAAGCTGTGTGGTCATGCAGGTGTCGTCTTGAATTGACAGTAGAAATGCTGAAGATCAAGCAGGTCCCGGCTGTGGGGCTCGTACCACCTGCAGCTGATGACCTTGAAACAGGCATCCCAATAAGCACAGACATGGCAGCTGCTGCAGATGAGGTAGATCAACCATTGGATCAAGCCCCTACAGTTGTTGTCATCCCTGCAGTACAGGAGTGTGACAGATGTGGCACCCTGGCTGATCGTCAGTCAACTTCTGAGGAGGCACAGCACAGCCGTGCACCCAGAATTGCTGTGTTGAGAGACGCCACCAATCAGCCACCTGTTTGATGTATTACTGACAGTGTATAGTGTCTAAACACCTGTTGCTCTTGGGCAGCCCCCTTTCCTTGAAACTGTGAAGTCAGCTATTGCAGGAGGACCTTGTGGTCTTGTTGAGGGTAGCCAGTATTTCCTGATTGTTGTTTGTTACTGGGCATCCAAAAGTTTTGAACGGTTGAGTGTGGTTGCTGTTATACTTTGTCAGGATTTGTCAGGGGTCATGGTGTCTGATGACAGAATTGCTGACTGGAACTAGATGCATAGCATGACAGGGTATTGGAAAGCCTTCTGTTCCTCACAGCCAAATGTTTGATACTATTAGAGGTTCTTCAGCGGCCTGTGACTTTGAGCAGATCTGCCCACCGTTTGACAATTGGTATAATGTGCCGTTTCCCTTGTTTTCGTTGATCCTAAGCCACAGGTAACCGAAGTGGTGAGACACTGGCATCAAAGTGGTCATGATGAAGCAATTGCAATGATCATATTCGTTCACAGGAACTGCTGCTGAATATTCAGCAGCAGGCAGCAAGCAATTGGGTATGGTAAGGCACCTGCCACTCAAGAAGCCTCACTAGTGCCGGTGAACAACAACATATGACAATATTTACGCTTTGCTTTCTGTGGACAAAAATGCTTGCCACTGTCAGAGCTCGAGTGGAAGATCGCAGACAGAATTCAAATTGACTTGAATGATAAGGCTTTCAAACTGGCTGCTTCTGCTGAGTTTGTGTTGAGCTCCAGTCATGCAAAGGCGGAGGAGCACGAGGCGAGACATCCAAAGACAAAGATGGCTTGCTTCGTGGAGGGGTGGATGTGATACTGCTGTCCCTGCCGATGGCTGCAGCACTCTCAGCTGCATCAGCAGCATCTGCCTGTTGTATCAGAAAGTCCAACCACTGATCAGCCAACGAGTCATCAGCAGCGGTACTAGAAGCTTTGGAATTAGGGCTGCTCAGGGACAGAGCCCCAGCCACTCTGCTGAGAACGCCCTTGCGCTGCCGTGTCAAACCTACTCGAGCTTTGTCCTCATCTGCAACAGACCAGTACTGTCCATCATCATCATCGATATTTGCCAATGCTGGTCAAGCCCTACTAGGAGTGCCTTACCTGATTGATGTATGCTGACAAAACAGATGATGAAGGCGCGTGGAGGAAGCTCTCCCCATTGCCTGACAAGGTCAAACGGTGCACCATCATGTCTGTGATTCAATACTGTGGATTGGATCCAGCTGTAAAGTTGACAGCTGCTTTCATTTCCGGTCCAGCTTTACAGTTTGGCCATCACACGAGTAGCGCAAAACTCATGACCCACAGTCGGCAGCATCATGCTTACTAGAAACCAAAATACCAGTCACAAAAGCAATCGTATGCAGCAATTGTGGGGAAAAGGCTAGGTAGATTTTGTGCTAGCCAGTGAGCATTTATGCCACCATGCCATGCCATGGCATGTCATCCCATCACTCAGAAGAGGTGAAGGATGCTTGGACACCCAATAAAGGCCAAGTATGGGTTGTGTACATCAGTGAGTAAACTCTGCGATACCTTCGATGCCTAATTGTGATACCGTGTCATCATCAGCAAAAGGTAACAAGATACCTGATGAAGGTGATGTATACCAAATGCAGACCAAACACACAGGTTGTGAACACCATGGCATACCTGTGAAAGCAAGGATGCGCGCCATGAGCTGCAGGACCTCTTGGCTCTGACCCCTCTCAAAGAAGGTGACCAGAAGCTTGACGACAATGCGGCGATCCACTTGTGCATTGCCCTCGCTGCTCAAGCTGGCTACTCGGCGCATGCTCTCATTCAGAGCTCGCCGCAGCATGGCAGCTTCCTCCTGCCGCATGTACAAGCTTGAGATGGGCTGCTGGTAAGGGGAGCAAGCAGTATGCTGAAGTGCGTACGGGACGCAGGAGGAGACAGGAGCAGGGATAAAGTCGGGTAGAAAAGGGAAGGAGGGGGGGGGAGGGGAGATGGGAAAAAGGGTGGGAAGAGAGGGGGGGTGAAGAGGGGGGGTGAAGAGGTGGGGGGGGGGGGGGGGGGGGGGGGGGGGCAGGCACCATGCATGACTCGCCTGCCGTGCCCTTACCCTCCCATTCAAAACACTAGGGCATGACATTGTGACATCAATTCCTTTGACCCAGTTGTTGCGAACACAGTAGGCTTATTGTGACGTCTTTAGCAGCCCAACTGTCATACTCACAGAGGCCTCTACAGACACATGAGCAGGAGCTTCAACCTGAAGTTGCTTCTCGGCTCTCTGCTGCTCTTCAGTCCCATGGCTGGCGTCAGAAGCCAGCTGGCGGGCCTGCGCCGCAGCTACCTCAGCCGACTGAAGCTGCTCTGCAGATTCCTGCAGCTGCTGCTGTAGCTGCGCAACCTGGCGGTTAGCTGAACGTAGTTCTCCACGAAGTCGATCTGCGGCCTCACTCTCGAAGGTCAACTCACCCAAAGCCGCCTGCACACTCAACTCAGGTTTGAAAGTAAGTTTGGAATTGGGGCGCGGGGGGGGAGGGGGGGGGGGGGGCGGTGCAGGGGGGCAGGGGTTTTCTTGAGGGGTCTTATGTCTGGGACAGACTGGAGTAGCGTGCACATTGACATCAGGAGAAATGCTGCTGAGTATTGACTGTTCCTGCTGCACCTTACTCCTCTTCTTGGCCATCAGAAGAGATGTGTAACAAACATTAATCCCTTTCCGATGGCCAAAAACAGGAGAAAAGGTGCAGCAGAAAAAGAAGTGACTCAGTGATTCTTCTGCTGATGTCACATGACTGCACAACAGCAAGCAGTTAAGGTAGCTCTCAACATTGCATAGGTTGAGCTTGTAGATCTGCTCAGGGCAGGCTCAGGGCCGACTCAGAGGGACTCACAGCAGACTCAGGGCAGACTCAGGGCAGACTGATGTGGCCGGACAGGGCTCGCACTGCACATGCCTAGTCCATGGGCAGTGGAGGAGACTAGTGTTCATGCAACATGCACAGACATGCCGCAATCTTGTATTGCTGTGCGTGCAAGTGAGCTCTTGAGTTGAGAGGCGACAACACATCGAGGGCAAAATGTACTCGGCGCCAATGCAAGGCTCCATGAATGGCAGAGGGAAAAAGGAAAGTGGTTGGGGTTGTTGGAGGCATTCCCCAAATCTCGTACCAACTCACCCTAAAACCTTCACCCTATTACAGCAAACCCTAAGGTGTGAGTGTAACCTCAAAGTACTTAACAATCAAAGTTATGATCTTTTCATGACCCTCAACGCAACCCTAAATTTGAGTCTGTATGGGGGCAAGGGGTTGTAAGGCATGGTCTGGGTGACACTGCAATTTTGAGAAGAAATGGCCTCCTTCCAAGCTTGAAGTCACGATGCATTTTAGGGGTGGGGAGGGAGAGCAGGAGGGGAAGGAAGGGGGCAGTGCTAAAGGAGGAGGAGCGCGGGCAGTGGAGGGGGGAAAGGGGATGTAATGTGCTGACCTGCAGGTTTCTGAGCTCAGTGTCTCGAGACGAGACGGCCTGCTCCCAGGCTTGAAGGTCAACATGCATTTGCTGGATCTGAGCATTGTTGCTACTCACCTCATCTCTCAGTCTTGCAGTCTCACCTGCAAGCACAGATGATCCTCAAACTTGAAGGAGGGTCCCCGAGGGGGGGGAGGGGGAGTCCCATGGGGTCTTTGCACTGAGAATGCTGACCTGTGAATGATAGCAAAACTAGCGAAGAGACCTCGTCCACAGGCAGCGTGCTGACGTTCTTTTCTTTCAGCATTGCTGGCCTGATGTGAACTTTCAGTTGAGGTGCGCTCAGGTGAGGTAAACTCAGGCACGGTACTCTTAATGAGGGAGTCTCAGGAGGTGCTGCTCACGTGCGGTGCTGCTCAGGAAACTTGTGCTCAGGTGAAGTGCACTGAGGTGCTCCCAGGAGAGGCGGAATCGCGTGCGGACCTTCAGTTGAGTTGTGCTCCAGTGGGGTGTGCTCATGTGGGAATGTGCTCAGGTGAGGAGGTGCAGTAGTATGTGTACTGGATGAGTGTGTTCCCACAGTGCACATAAACAATATGGCCAGGATGTTGGCTTTAGTAAGAAACTGTATATAAGATATACCTTGGGTGCCTGCAGTGCGTTCAGACTCTGCAGCTTTGAACTCCTGCATGGCCAACTTGACTTCAGCATCCACCCGCCACTTCACCTTTTCCTCTTCATCTTCCTGCTCTGTCATCATCTGCTGCTTGAGCCTGCACAGCACTGCTCAATCGATCAATCAATCCATCAGAATTTGTGTAACTTGGTTTTTTCTGGACACAGTTGAAGTTGAGCACGTATTTGAAGAGGGTCTGCAAACAGAGGCAGAACAGTGATAACAAACATTGAGGCGGAGAGTTCAAGACACCTCTTGCAGAGAAATGCTGCCAAGCAGTCCCCAGCATAACATGTTTTGTGAAACACAAAACACAAATACATACATTGCCAATGTGCTGTATTGCAAGTGTCATGCTCACCATGTGCACATATGGACTTGCATGCTTGCAACTCTGTGATTCGTTGCATCGGTAAAACAGTACCTGCAAACAAGGCTTGGCAACAGGGCCTGTCATTAAGGTGTACCTGTTGAGCTGCTTCCTGGCCTTGTCCCTATCTTGCTCAGCAGCGGTGAGTTGCTGCTGCAGCTGACTCATGTCAAAGCCTTCCCGAGCACTTCCATCAGCAGGCACAACAGCTGGACCCTCCTGACCCACCCCTGCAAGCAGTGTAGGGGTCATGCACACCCATCAAGGGAATGTCAGTCTGTACTTGGTTGAAGTTATTTGAGGCTTGATGAGATGCTGACCACAACAAGCATAAGGATGATGACACAGACAGTCATGATCACAACAGCAATATCAAGGTTGATGCAGCATGCTCTGCATTCATGCAACAGCAACACTGTTCTGCACGGTGAACAAGACCAGCGAGATCCTGTGAGGTAAGTGACTCTTAGCAGAGAAGAGTGCAAGATGCTTGCGGCCATCAGTTGCACAGATAAAGCCTGACAGTAAGTGCGCTGTGCAATGCTGAGGTGAAGCGTCCAAGACTGCATGGATGGAGAGCCAAATGGAGGGTAGTGGTCACAGAATGGATGGGTTGGAAGCAATGCAAAAGAAATGGGTGGTAAGCTCTGCAGGACGGCCTGATGATGACCGTTGAAGCATGAATGGGTCGCCCACATGGCTGAACAAGACCTTCCAGCATGTCACATGTTGACACCATATCATAGTATAGATTTGCAAAACACAGCTTACATTGTAAAGTACCAATTGGCAGTCTGAAAAATGCAGGCCCAAATTTATTGCTTTTGACAAAGAGACCCCATAAAGGCAAATGAAACATGCACCGCCATGGAGAACACGTCTTTTGCTTTTGCTTGCCAAGTTGAAAGGAGACAGGTGACTTGCAGTGTGCAACTGGAATGAAAGCAGCCTTGTGGAAAAAACCTTGAGATACGCCGTTTGGCAAGGTGCCTCTCATGTCTGCAGTCCTTCCCGAAGAAGATGCTGTCTGACTGCCATCTCTGCTCACAGGCGATACAGATTCCACAGCAGCTGCCAGGCTGGAAGCTGTCACAGCAGTTGCCACAGCAGCTGCCTTCAACTGCGTCACCTCCTTCTGCAGAAGATTGCATTTGGTTTCGGAAGCCGCAAGCTGGCTTTTGAGCCGTCTGTCTTCTTCCAGGAAGGATGTATCTCTGCCCAATGGCGATGTGACAGCATCAGTAACACGGGAAGCTGCTGTCGCAGCTGCCTGAAGGCGCTTGACTTCGCTTTGGAGGCGGCCCACATCTGCTCGAGAAGCTCTGAGCTGTCCTTCCAAGTTGGCGTGCAAGTCCTCACTGGCAGCAGATGAAGCGACAGCAGCTGCTGCTGCAGCTTCCATGTCCTCGCCTTGATCTTCCAGAGCCTAAACATAATGACAATCATTCCAGCTCATGATGAGCTAGGTATGTGCGAGGCAAGTCTTGTCCCTCCCAAGCATGTGTTCTGAGCATCCTTGTAAGGTTTAATTATGCAAAGTAGTTGACAGTCATGCACTGCAACATCATTGGAGCTAGAGCTAGGGCAGCCTGGTAGGACCACTAATCTTGGACTTGGCAAGACAGCATTTGACAAAGCACAATCTGCAGCAAGCGCTTGCTCAATGACTATGGCTGCAAGACAGCAGACAGGATGTGGGCACTCACTTGTTGCAGAGCCATTGTTTTGGCTCGCTGTCCTGCCAAGTCC
Source organism: Asterella californica (assembly GCA_036924285.1). Taxonomy (NCBI): domain Eukaryota; kingdom Viridiplantae; phylum Streptophyta; class Marchantiopsida; order Marchantiales; family Aytoniaceae; genus Asterella; species Asterella californica. The sequence goes on from JAYKYS010000600.1 coordinate 29,867, forward strand.
AGCCGCACTTGCTGTATTTCATTGGTCAGCTCTGAAACCACATCAGCCTGGGCACTTGCATCAGTCTGCTGTCTGTGCTGCTCATTCAGCTCCATGTGTTGCTCTTGCAGTTGCGCATGAGCAGCTTGCAGCTGTGTGTGTGTCAACTTCATCTCATTGAGCTCCTGAAACGGTGAGCACAGTCGGGCATTCAGTGTTGTAGTTGAGGCTGTGCGTGCGCATTTCTCAGCTGTATGCAAACATATGATGTTTTCAGCTTGTCAATTGCATGCAGGGTGGGCATAGCCAGGGCTACACTGTCATACACTAGGGCAAGATGGCAGCGGGTTCAGGCTGTCTTTGTATGATCATGTGTTTGAAAAGCATGCTCAATGTGTCTGTGACCAAACAGCACTATCAGCCAGATGCATTAGCTGCAGCTCTATTCAAGACAATATAGAGTTTGGACAAGTATGCATTATATCTTTGTCTGTATTGATACGCATGAATTGAATGACGAAAGTATGCAATACAGCTGCCATGCAAGCAATGCATCTGAGTGCAGCTGTGTACCCAAACACATATTTGGTTTGCATGGAGGCGCATGCAGCCTAGCGTTTGATAGCCTTTGGCAGACATACAGCTAAATGTAGTAACCATGCAGTCACAAATGTTTGTACTGTCTGCATTTTGCTTGTTGAGTCTGATGTTGCTGCCGTCCTCTCTGATGCAGATCTTTTGGGAAGGGATGAGAAGGTGGAGACTGAGGCAATGGGCACAAGGCGGGATTTGTGACTGTGTCAGGGGTTTTGTTGGGGGAAGCAGAGGTTCAGGGATGAGAAGAGGGAGGAGTGTGGGCATGGCATGAGGGCAACTGTTCAGCAGCAAACATGCTGACTCACCACAGCTTGTTGTTGCGCTGTGAGAACCCTCTCATCACTCGCCTGCAGCTTGGCCTTCATGCTTCGCAGCTCAGCCTGACTGGAGCTCAAGTCACCGTTCCTCCTCTGCATCTCAGCCTGAGCAGACTGCAGTGCCTGCTTAGCCTCAAGCAGCTCCTGCTGCTGTTCATGAAGCTGATGACTCATCTGTGAGTCAGCCTCTTGCTGGTAAGAAGCCAGCTGATCCTGAGCAGCAAGCAGCTGCCGTTGAGCCTGTTTGAGCTTCTCCTTGAGAACTGCTGCTTCTGCTTCTGCTTCTTGGGCCGACTTCAGCTGCTGTGACAGCTGCTGCTGCAGCTTCTGAGCCTGCTGCTCTGAGGAGTGCACGCGCTGCTGCAGGCTGTCAGCCCTCTTCTTCTCCCTTGCCACTTCTGCCTGATGCTGCGATGCCTGCTGACTCAGCAACTGAAGCTGATGCTGATGCTGCTGCTTTGTTGACTGCAGTTGCTGCTTTTGTGCTGTTGTTGCTCAGAGGCACAAGAAGCCTCCAAGGAATCCAGAGCAGCCTGTAGCTGATGATAGCGCTGCTGCGAGTCATGCAGTTGCTGTTGCAGCTGCGACAGCTGCTGTGTCAGCTCCGCTGTACTGGAGTCTTGAGTCATGCTGCTGGGTTGCTGCATGGCATCCACACCGTCCTCAGACCTGCCAGAATGATCCTGCAGGACCTTAGGATCCTGACTTGTGACAAAAGGATGATGAGTCATGCCAAGGTTGGCACTTCCTGAAAGCTCTGCAGCAGCTGACCCAAACAAATCGTCGTCGTCATCATCAGTAGCAGCACTAGCGGCGGTGGCACCTGAGGTGAAAGGAATAGACAGCTGCGGCTGTTCTGCTGAGCTTGTGGCTGTATCCTGAAGGGCATCAGGCACTGCCTGGGCTGACTCAGCAGATTGCAACCAAGTTGGACTGCTTACATGGTCATTTGATGGCAGGCTTGAAGAAGCGTTTTCCAGCTCCTGCACGCACACATCCCATGCAAAAAGCAACAGGCAGGCAGCTTTCACCTCTGGCACGCCCACATTTTGAACAGCCGCAGCGTGTCCAACCTCATCTGCATTTACAATGAATCGTGTGCCGCTACACCATTGGTCAGGGAAACGGCACAACAGCATGACAAGGCAGTCCAGGACGGCCAGCAGCTTTGGTCTGCAGCGAGGAATTTGACAGCCCCTGACAGTCAAGAAGTGAAGGGAGCACCAGGGCTATTGACCTGAACTGAGCAAGGGAAACAGGTGTTGTCTGACATGCTAGTAGTCAAGCCATGTCTTCTGCCCTTGCACAATTTAGGACCTAACCCCAGATGCTCCCTTCACGCCTTGACTGTAGTCAACTCACAAACCTCGACTGTAGGAGTCTCACCTCGACTTGGCTATCTGCTGTAGCATCCTGCCCAGAGTCTAACAGACTGCTTTCTGTTGGGTAATG
>JAYKYS010000601.1:0-32181 GCA_036924285.1 Asterella californica
TATTTTCCTCATGTTGAAGGCTCCAACAACAGCTTGTTCAGTCAAGCCTAAGTTCTGAAATGAAAAGTATCAACATCAACAACATTGGAAGCTGCAACCAGCTTGTCCACACCTCCAGCATATACTGCGTATGATGCAATGACCACTGCGAATGCATCTGGGCAGACAATGCAGGGCTGAGTGTCAGCAATCTTTCCCGACTCTGAAAGCTGCAAGCTACATCAACAGCCTGATACGCATTATACATTACATGCCGGCACATTACATGCACATAACATAATGCAGTACCTGAGGTGGAGGCGGTAACAGAGGGAAGCTTGACTGCTGCTTCCTCAAGCCTGATGCAGTGTCAGCAGCAACGCTGCTAGTCCCTTGAGCACTACTACCATTGCTACTAGGCACAGCCCCCTGGCCAGTACTGCTGCCTACTCCGCTCCTTCTGCCGCTGCTGACACTTGTCGAAGCCGTACTGGGCATACCACCACCACCCACAGTACCAAAGGCAGAACCCGGGGGGGTTGTCTGGCGGCGGGGGTGGTTGGCAGCTGGAATGTGGACTCCGCCCCAAAGTCCATGAGATCGATCAGCAGTGCTGGTGAGTCAGCGTTGAGCTCCTGGGAGTGACGCTGCTGCACTGGCCTGACAGATGTCAGATGCACACCTGGTGGGGCGTCAAAAAGCAGGTCGGCTGGCACGCTGCTTTCTTGGGGGGTCAGGCTGCCCCAAAAGCCCCCTGCCTCCAACCTGCCTGCAGAGGTGCCTGAAGCCCGCTGTGGCTGGGAGCTGCCGGCAGTGGCAGGCCTGGCAGGACTCCCTTGTGCTTGCCTGGCCACTCCTGGAGGACTTTGGCTGGAGGTGGCGCTAGTGGTTGCCTCATCAGGCAATGCTGGGGCCATGTGCCCTCTGCAAACTCCTTGTTGCAGTACTTGCGGCGGATGAAGGGCTCCGAATCTGAGCTCTCGTAGTGAGGCTTCTGGTTTGAGCTGAGCTTGGCTTCCCAGTAGCCATTGGCCACTGCATTGCCGGTGGCAGCCATGAAGCTGACTTGCTGTGGCAGCCAGGTATCCAATGTGCAAGAACGTACCTACAAGCAAAACCCTGTTCTGGTTTTGTAATGTCATCCCAATGTCGGCTCCGCCATGTTCTGAATCGTGCACTTGTAATAGGCTCAGCAAATAGCCTCTGTGGTGTTTACAGGGTAGAGTGTGTGACAGATACTGTGACAGTGCGATAGTCAGTTTCCAGTCATCCTGCTGATTTAGGTATAACTACGATCCTCTTCTGGACATAGCTGCTTTGTGTTTAAACTCGTGGCCGGCAGCGGAATTTTGCTACGATTTAGCAGCGACATTATGACAGCCGAAATCATCAGCTCAGCTCAGCTCCTGTAAAGTTAAGCTCGTGACCGCTATGCATCACACTGCATTTGTGCCTTACAGCGTCACAGCTGGGTGCTCCCTAACCGGCAACATTCACACACAACTGCCTGGTGCTCTGCTGTGTGACCGTGGTTACCTTCTGATCTAGGCATTTTTCCAAGCGCTACAATTGTACTGTTGGGGATTGCTATGATCCAATTCTTTCTAAATAGCCGCTGTGTTGTTTACAGAGCGGAGTCTGTGACAGATACTGTGCCAGTGCGTAGTGAAGTACAGGATGCCATTCTGCATGAAGTGTATCTTACCCTCATGCCGCCAAGAGGGAGCTTGACTGAAGACTTCACTGGGCAAGTTATCGTTCACAGCAGTTTACAAAAGTGATTTGACAAATGCAGAGAAGCTTGGTGTGTGGCCAACAGGAAAGCTTGAGCACATCTCAAGCTCCGCTAAATAGAATCGCCTCATGCGATTGCCTATTCTTTTCCGTGAGACTTGGCTTAAAGCCCATGGCACTGCCTGTTCTTTCCACTTCTGAGTTTGCTTGAAGCCTCATGCTTTGCCTTTGTGACTTGATTAGAAGGGCATACCTTGGAGACATGGACTCCCAGGCCTCGGTGTATGCCAGCACAGCGCATGCAGATGAAGACCCCGGTGTTGATGGAGGCCCAGCTGGCCCGAGCAGCACCCCCCGCCCCCAACACAGTCAGCACACTGCTTGTTATGTGGCAGGTCTAGCAAGCGCTTCAGGGCTGCAAGTTGTTGCTTGTTCTCCTCCATTGTCACACCTTTCATCTCTCCAGCATTCCTGTGATGCAATGATGTGCTTGAGATGCTGCATGATGTGCTTGAGCGCTGCTGCATCAAACTGCATGCTGCATGCTGACCTATTGCTGCTTGCTGTAGGCTGAACGAAGGGTGTACAAAGTGCAGAGGAAAATCAAGGCCATAATCTGAACACTCTCGCAAATGCAAGATGATTCAAGTGACTGAACACTGTCTGTGCTGAAGCATTTGCCTTCAGTCTATGCCATTGAGACTTCAAGAGCATGCCAGCAGCTAGGCAAAGAAATGGTCCTGCCAGAATGAAGGATCAGGGCAAGTGGAAACAAGACTGAATGTGGGGCTTTTCACCACGTCTTGCCTTATGCACAACAATTGAACAAAATTACCTGGCAGCTTTTGCGGAAGTGTTTGATGTGCCATACCCGGCGTTGTATCTGGAGCCATCCATTTGCCCATTTTGTCCCTGCATGTCAGCGCGTGGTAAGCAAAATGCATCAGGGCACAGATGCAACGCTATCATGTTCATGCACATGCTATAGCCACTACTTGATACAAAGACCTGGCAGCATCATTGTTTCTGGACTCCATATGCACAGTCTAATCTCATTAATTCCAGTAGCAGCGCCAAGTCTGTTTACAAAACAAATTGCCACGTCCTAATGTGGACTGTGTGTCGCCTGCTGTACATTTATTTTGTGTGCTTGAAGTGGTTGCCAAGGTGAGCATGAGCAAGAAGGCTGAAGAAGCACCTGCTGTCTGCTGTATGAGCTGGTTCCTGCAGAGAAGCCTTCCATGGAGTCGGCAGAATGTGTGCGTGGCACGACTTCATTGCTGAGCTGCTCCCTCGAGAAGCCCTTGTAGACTTGTCGCTTGCTTGCAAATGCAGCCCGCTCCTGCTCAAGGCGTGCTGTGTCCTTCAGCAATACTGCAATTGCCTGAGCCCTGCAGCAGATGCAATCTGATTACTTGCATGCTAGTACATCACCATGACACTCACCACCTATACTGGTGTACTGCCTTGTATTACAAGGCAACGAGCTCCAATGGCAAACAGCCCTTTGTACTACGTATCACAGTGACAGGACATGACAGGGTTGGAACCTTGTGAAGGACGTGACTATGCTTGTCTTTACAGTGTAGTTGTCAGGCGAGAGGTAGCCCAGTGTCGGCTTGACTTTGTGGCTGTAAATTGGGTGTTGTGTCTCTCAAGCTGCATCAAGGACTGCAGCTCCAATGTGAAGTAGTGCAGCAGCCTAGCTGTTGGTATGCACGCTTTCCCGACCCGTCTGTTGACTACTTGCAGCAAGCTGTCACAGAAAGCAACAGTTGCGTACCTGTGGCGCACGTTGACACCATGGTCACGCCCATCAGGGTGACGTATACTCAAAGACCTGCAAGTCCTCAAGCTTTGACAGCAAGACCTGTGAGTTCTCGACACACTGGTCACTTCCAACGCTTGATAAGAAACTCCAGCACTGTCAAAGCCTGCGCAACATCACTGGTGGTTTGCCTCACCAAAGGAATACAGCCCAGTGAATGCCCCTTAGCACTTATGCTGCAGAAGAGGGGGTCGTATGTGCAAAACAATTCCGGCCTCAGCATTCACTGCTTGTTTGGCTCATTTGCTGACCTTATAGACGTTCCTCCATTTCATATTTGGGTATCCGAGGCGAAATTCAATGACCGCCTGCAGCAGATTCATCAACGGTACTTCTGATGGTACAGCCACGACTTGGACTCCATAAGCAGCAAGGCCGCAAAGCTTGGCAGCGTGAGGTCATGACACTTACAAAGATGATGTCACAGCTTGCTGCATTAAATGAAGCATCGGCCAACTCATTCAGCAAAGTGCCAGTGGGTCCCCTGTAGCAGCACATGCAGCGAGTCGTTTGCAACGTCTATCGATGTACAGATGTATAACGTGTTGCCTTTTGCTGCTCAGTTCCACACAGTGAGGCATGCGCCTACCATGCTTCATTGCGTGTCGCTTCCCTTGCTTTGCGTTCTAGAGCTGTGAACGGATGAAACCTGCCGCTTTTGATGGCCGTGATATAGTCCCGCAGCCAAGCTACACCGTCTTTCGTCTGCTCTACAGCATACTCACGCAGAGCAACAGGCCTGTTGTTTCTCAAAGCAAGCGCCATGCTTGCAAGCTTGACCGGCTTGACTTAAGGGATAAGGTTTACAGGATAGCCAGCCTCGTTCACAACTGTTTGCACATTCGCCTTTCAAACCATGTCAACTAAGTGCAGCTGTCGCACCACGAGACTGCGAAGTTGGTACCTTGGAGTTGGAAGCTCAGAAGACCCGGAAGGCCAGGTGGCATTGGAAATTCGCATTCTTGAGTGCAAATTGGCAAAGTCTTAATTAGGCAACTTGTTGAGGGACAGTCAAACTTCACTTGGCAATTGGGCAAGCTTGCAGCGCTACTGAGGTTGGGCTACACGAGCTTCAGGTCCGTATGTATGTTCTGTACAAGAAAAAGTGACGTTGCAAAGACTGTTGTCAGCCTACAGCATTGCGTGGCTACTTCAGACGATCACCCTTGACTGTCAGCTTGACTGTCAGTGCTAGCGGTGCAATTCGGCCGGCTAAGCCATCAAGTCTTGCAGCAGATTTGAAGTATTTGTTCTGAGCAGTCGGGCTGGCCTGTCTCGTCACGGTTGTTTGTACGCTCACTCCCAAGCTATGGCACAGCTTGCAAAGCCTCCTGATCACGTCAAAGGCTGCTGCAAGGTGGCATGCAAGCAGCCAACTTCAAGGTACTCTCGAACATCAGTTGACCGTGACATAGTGTGTGAAGCGTGCATAAAGATGGCATTTTGATAGCTCATTTTGAACAAGCCCTTCCCTTAACAAAACTACACGACTGTGAGAAGTAGCTGAATGTGCTGTGTCTCCGGTGTTAGGAGCAGAGGCAGCAGAGCATGGCAGGCTATGCTGCTGAGCTGCAAGCCCAGATTGCAGAGAAAGAAAAGCGCAAAAAGCTTCAACGACAGGAAAGCCTGCGTCAGTCACAGGATCTGCTGGCACAGCGCATGACTGTGCCGTCTGGACTGGTGAGCTTGCATAGACATAGCACAAACCACACTGTGCATTGTCATAGCTGCCTAGAAGACTCGTCCATTGTCACAATCCCCTGCTTGATGTGCTTCATGTAAGCTGAACTATGGTTTGGCTATAGCTTGAAGGCGTACCCAATCAGCCCCACACAGGGCTTCAGCACCCAGGCAGGCATCGCAAGCCATACCACCTGCTGGATACCCACCACCACAGCCTTACAGAGACAGCAACCCCTTTAGCCCTCGGTTACCCCCTCCAACCTCCCCAAAGCAGAGCACCAGATCCATACACCAGGCCGCCTGCAATGTCTGACTTTAGCTACAGACAAGCCGTCAGGTCAACAGTATGCATATCCTGGGCAGGCAGACAGTCCTCAAAGCAGCTACCAGCCGCCGGGAGCAGTCAGGCAACCAGAAAGCTATGATCAGCGTCCTGACTATGGCAGAAGCAGCTCAGACAATGCCCAGAGCCGACGCAGGTTTGGCAAGGGCTAGCGCAAGCTATAGCAGGCCCAATGCTGAGTCAGACAGGGCAATGTTAGGACCACCGGCATGAGCAGGAGTGGTATGGGAAACAACACGGGTCCCCCCTGAAAGCAATAGGGCTATCCAGATGGCAACACGAGAGGTTCACGACGACAACATGGGGTACTTAGAAGGCAGCAGGGGATATCCAGAAGGCAATCAGGGTTATGCCAGGCAACCAGTAATGGCTGCAGGGCAGGGCTTTCAGTAACACAGCTGCTCAGCCTGGTTCCCCATCTGTGGCTGATGCCAAAAAAGCTGCATACCGGTATGCGCTTCAGCTGAGCTAGGCTACAGCTGCATCTTCTGTGCTGCAACATAGTGAAAAAAACTGTCACAGCTTTTGATGCCTCTAGGTGTCATGTCTCAAAGTACTCGAACCTAGAGACACACCAATGAAGCACCACACTTTCAAAAGGATTTGTTGCACACATTGCACTCATCACATATGTGTGTATGGTGGGTCAACTGAGGACACATCCCTTGTGCTTTACCAGATATTGCTTCATGCTTTTCATGACTCTATCGTGAAGGCCTGCTAGCATCATTGCCAATGCAGCTGCAACTAGGGCATATAATCCTGCAGCATCCCTGCCTTGTACACGGACTGCCAAGTTCATGCCTTGAAGCGTACCACGCATGCAGCTGTTTCTACAGCACTCCACTTTCTACTGCACTGAGACCTTTGAGAAGATTACGCTATAGTGATGACACGGCATGGTCACTCTCACTTGAGCAGCATCGCAGGGCAGAGCTGGAAGCCCAGATGAAGGCCAGGGAAGATGCCAAGAAGAAGGAAAGGGCTGACCAGCTGCAGGAGGACCTGAAAGTGCACAGGGAGTCTGCCATGCATGACCCCTGGGCAGGGGTGGGGGGGGTGCCCCCCACCGCTCCCCTGCTGGCCAGCCTATTAGTGACTTGCATCAGGTGGGATCAAACCTGATCTCATATGCCATGCAGAGGTGGACATCCTGGTCTCAGCAAACTGCATAAAAAAAGAAAATTCATGTTGCACCTGTTCACCCAATCTTATGCTGGAAAGTGCTGGAAATTGACCAGGTGATTGTCTGCTGCAGATGCGCTTGCAGGAGCCTGCAGGGCAAAGATCAGCCCTCCAGCAAGCCGCTCTGCACAGCAGCCATGGTCAGTATGCCAGGCCAGACCAAGCCCCCCCTCAGCAGCCACCGCCCAACAGCTTTCAGCAAAATGCCTATGCAAACCCCCAGCAGCAGCAGCCTGACCCTAGGCTCAACTCTCAGCCGCCGTCAGGGGCGCCGCCCCCACCAGCCCCTGCTGACTGGGCAGAGGGCTCTCAAGGCAGAGGGGCCCCACTTGATCAGTCCACAAGGCAGTGGAGCGTATGGACAGGGGGAACACTGGTAGAAGGCAACATGGAGCCTGTCAACAATCCCCAACACAACATGAGCAATGAGGCTTCAGAATTTGGCATGGGCAGGAGAGGTCGGGGTGGGGGTGGGGGTCAGAACGCCAGCAGGGGGCAGACACCGCCCTCTAGTTCGGCTGCAGGTGGCACAGGAGCGGCTTCGGTGATGGCACTTGGGCAGAACAAGATGCCGCAGAGAGCTGAGGTACCTGCACATCATCAGTGTTTTCTGAGTGGAGTCAGCATTCCAGAGCGCTGAATTCATGCAATTTGTATGATCAGCAAGAGCCTGGCTCGGCTGCATCACACCCAATCATGTCAACAAGACACCTGCTGTCATAGACTGGCATGGTTTGGGTACCTACTGTGTCACCTCTCGCTGCTGTCAGCATCTGGTACTCTCAGCAGCAGCCATCACCCTTAGTAGCAACTTGGAATTTGCATCTGCATCTTAGACAGGCTGCCACGCAAATGGACGCATGCCCTCTTTTGTGGGGACATACCTCACATAAGAATTCAGCACCAGGGCTCCTGCAGACAACAGGGTCCTGCAGACAACAGGGCCCTGCAGACTTGAGACTCTGCATGCACAGCGAGCCCAGTCTATTCAGGGTTCACAATTTGAAATTTACAAACATGAAACTCAGCTCTTCTATGCACACAGCCGACAACTTGGTTTGGCAATAGCTTGATGTCCATTCATTTTGGTGATGTGCAGGTGTACTTCAGGAGCGACAAGGCCAACATGCAGCCTGAGGAGATTGCTGCCAAGCAGCAGCAAGCCTCAGAGCTCCAGGACGAGCTCAAGAAGCAGATTGAAGACAAGAAGCGTGTCAAGGTAGCACTGTGCATTCCTTGCTGCAGTATGCCAACAGCAGATGCAGTTGCACTTGCACTGCACATCATTTCTGCCTCTTCTGGACACAGGCACAAAGCTGAGCTTGCGCCTTGCGCTCTTCTTGTTGCATGACCTGCTGTTTGAGCAAGCCAGACACATATACAGCATGCAGCCTGATAAAGTTGCGTGCAAGTGACACTGTGTCGATTGAGCTGTCAGATAGTCAGCTTGCTTACCATGTGCGCCAAATGATGTTGTGAGCTTAATGTGTTCAATGCCAATTCATCCTGCGAATGCTGCAATTCCTGCAAAGAGTCCTCACAGCTACCATGCTTTTCGTGTGTGGGCTGCATTCAATTTGTAACTTGCCCGGCAGTCAGCACATGTGCAAGCTGATACAAGCCAAACCTTTCAAGGGAGGTACCAACATCGGTGTTTCAACATGCGAGTCATGATTGCAGCAAGAGCAGCAGAGGAGGAGAAGGAAGAAGATTCGAGGGAGCAAGCCCGCCTGCAAGCTGAACAGGAGAAGCTGAAGCAGCAGTTTGCTGAGGAGAAGGAAGCTGAAAAGGCTAAGCGAGTTGCAGAGTCAGGGGTGGGTCTGCTGTGCTTCTCCTGTCTGCCTCCCTGCTCTGATTTGCCTGTCTGTCTGTCCATCTGTGCCCTTGCTGGCACTTGGTGTGATCACCAAATGCAACACCAGCCTTGTTCATACGTGCTGGAAGAACAAGCTTCAAACTCTGGACTGGTTGTCAAAATACACGCCACAATAACAGGTAAGTGTTATATCTGGCATCAACATGCTACGAACACGATTTGATGTCAACTCATTTCAGCTGCAAAAAGCCAGCGTCAAGCAGTGTATAAGGTCTGATAGCAGATTAGTTGCAACAACACTAGACCCTTGTCCAACCTCATGGACTTGCAGTCTTCAATGTCTCCTGTAAGATATGCACTTCCCCAAGCTGCAACTTCTGCATTCATCTTGTGCACATCCTATAAACCAATGCTGCTTGTTCAAGTCCCATGAATGCCTCAACACTAACCTGTTCCAAATGCATGGGTAAACTTAAAGGTGCCGCAGGTCACCTGATTAGGCAACCCCGTTCCTGCAGGCAAATCAGCAAGTGCAGCAGGCATGGGCCAAGGTCAAAAGCAAAGAACCACTCAACAAACGGGGCAGTCTGCCGGCCTCCTCAGGAAGCAATGTGCAGGACCACATGCAGCGCCAGCCCACCAGCAGAGCTCCAGAAGAAAGGCCAGCAGCGGCCGCCGTCTGCTAACCGCCCAGACGTGCAGAACAGCAGGAGGAATAGTAGAGATCAGCAGACGCCAGCCAGTCAGGATGTGCAGCCCAGCAGCAGTAATGGTCCTGCTTCCAGTGAGCAAACGGGCTATGGGCAGATGTCTGGGAGCTTCAATGGTGGGCAGGCCGGTGCAGGGCAGCTGGCTGCAGCCCTGAGCTCAAATGCTCTGTTGCAGAACGCCGGTGGTATGCAGCTGCCCTATCCTGCTCAGGGTGAGCCTTCCTTGACCAAGTTTGCCTTGTCTGGTTCCAGAACAGAACTGGCATTCCTGATTGTCCTTGGAATATACAACTTTGCAGTTGAAGACACACTCACACAATACATCAGTGATCCTAGTTGGGCACATATCAGCTCTTTATAAAAACAAGAGATGGAAGCATGCACGGTCGCTACCCACCAGATGGCCTCAAGTAACCATTGGGCTTCATCTAGGCGGCAAAATCTCAGCCAAATATGCAGATTTGTTTTATGCTCAAATGTTTGCTCTGCATATGACCATGATAGCATCAACATAGTGTGCTATACACAACAATGGCCCCTGAGCTGTAACATGCTTTTGTTGGCAGCACACCGGTGATCATCTGCTGACCACTCACTGCATGTTGCAGCATTAGCTGGATTGGCAGATGCCAATGGATCCGCAATGATGGCAGCCCGGCAAGCAGCAGCTGCTCAGCTGGAGCAGTTCAGAGCTGAAATGGTGGCTGAAACTGCAAAAATGCGTGCTGCTGTTGAGCGCCAGGTACGCTCACTTCTAGTATGCTGTATACTGCTGAGAACAAAAGCACAGATTGCTGAGGTCTGCTTGTGTTTGTGGGTATGGTAAATCATTCATGAACATGGCACAACATCTTAGTAACAGAATGGAGCTGTAAAACCGGTCTGCACTTCCCTTCATGATCAATGGCCACACCCTTTGCTACAATCTCTGCAAGGTGTGCAGAAGAAAAGCTGTCACAGATGGACCTCTCCTTCACACATGCTCAGCTGAGACTCAGGCTTCTCACCAAAGTCAACAACGCTACTGATAGCTGAGTATGTATTGATGAATTGGTCATGCAGCCAAGCATGAGGTGACATGGTATATCACGGCTTGTGCATTGCTGATGCAGTCTGGCAAGGAAATGGTACATACTTGTTAGCAAAACTCCCACCACAACACTGTGCAGCCGTGGACAGTAAAAGCAGTCATGTTTGTGCTGCTCACTAATTTGTCCATTCGTCTCCATAATCATCAGTCAACAATACCAGGTGCTGGCTAGGGGGTTACACAGCTATCTCCAAGCTAGCCTGTTGTGGGCAAGTGTACACCACTGAACTTCCATCGGAATGCACACACTCCACCTGCCATGACTCCATACATGTCCACCCCGTTCACCGGCATCTAGTAGATTGTGAAGTTTGATAAGCCATCTAGGCCCAACAGACTTGATGGCGCAGCAGAAACAGCCTTTTGTTGTGCTATACTGGTCATGCAGTGACATATGGCCTTAACACGACCTCACCCGAGGTGTAGCTGGTGCAGCAAGCAGAGGTGGCAGAGCTGAAGAGGCGGGCACAGCATGCAGAGCAGGAAAGCAGCGCTGCTAGAGCAGAAGCAGCTGCTGTCAGGCAGGCTGCTGCCCAGCAGCAGGCAGAGCGTGCCATTGCCCATACAGCCAAGCCACCCGGATGGCAGGCCTGCCTTTTCAAGATGCCCAGAGTGCCAGGGAGTATGACCCCCTACCACCGCTGGGCTTTTCTAGGTATGTCCGCCAGCCTATGACTGCTGTGCTGTGCATACATTTCAAGGAGAAAACATCTGCCATGCAATAATTCTTGAGGCAGCAGGCAATCGCGAGCTGCAGCCAGTATAAGGCTGTGTCATTGTACATTGCTACACAGTAATGCACTGCCCATGTAAGCGCAGATGGCACTTGTTTTAGGACCTTGCTTGCAAAGAGGTTCATCTGGGTCAAGGTTGCACAATGCAAGCTGCAAAAATGACAGCAATGTGTTAACCTGCCTTTCCTGCAGTTCCTAAGTAACGCACTGTCAAACAGGTCAAAAGGAACCTGCAGTGCCTGTTAATTGCACTTCGCAGGTTAGTCTTTACTTAGTGCAGCCTGTTAATCAGAAAACACAACCAAAAGCAAGCGTGCTGCATTCAGGCCAAGGTCTAATGCGTCTCATTACAGTGCGGCAGAGCCTCAGCTTGCCCCCAGGAATTGCCATGTGGAGCGCCACCAATCCCGGGGACTATGGTGCATCCCTGAGAGACTCTGCCAATTTTAGGCGCCCCATGAGCTCAGGCACTGCTGCCTTTGGATAGGTGGGGTTCTGCTGATCTGTCGTCTCTAAAGGATGCGGCTGCAACCAAAGCCGCTTAGTTGAGAGCAGGCACTGGTTCAACACTCAACTTCAGCACCTGAATAAGCTAGGTCAGGGACACAACCTAAGCTGTGGTATTATCAATTCACAAGTTGTGATTTTGCTGTGAAAATACTGCCACCCCTGCAGGCATTTCAACACCAGAATATCCCTATGACTCAGAACTTGACACAGGGTGCCAGGGTTGCAGAACCTCTCTGCACCTAAGCAAGTTTCCCTTGCCATTTGCAATGCATACAACTTCCCCATGCATCGTTTTTGGCATTAGTGCAAATGGTCGATGTGTGGTGTGCAGGCCAGGCTCAGGCATTGGAGGGGGTTGGCATCCAGCCCTAGATTCTGGGCTGGATCAGTCAATGGCTGCAGAGAGCACCCTCATCTACCCCAAAGCCCGCCCCCCAGCAGCATCGTTGCGCCAGTCTTCTGCTAGTCTCCGACCAGAAGGTAAGTCGTCATCAACTGTCTGTGTGCCAATCAAGCATAGTGCAGGGAGCTCAACAAATCCAGAAAACGCTGCACTGCACGATGCCTGAGCTTGTGAGCACTTCTGCTGACCAGTGAAACAAAAGCAAAATCAATAAGGCAGTTGCAAATGCCAAACACCTACAGGAGTGTGTTGAAGGTTTGAGCACAGCCCCTTACAAAGGTGTGAATACTGAGCTGCATCAAAGGCATGTGAAAGTCACATCAGTGGAGAGGTCCTGATTGTATTAGCTGCACAAGCATACTGCTGTTATGCAACAACTTTGCTGTGTCAGGACTCTCCTCCCCAGAACCAGTTCAAGATACGAAGGATAGATCCTCAGCCACTTGCAGCCCCTGCTGTGTCTCCTGACAGCCTTTGCTCCTAGCTGCAAGCACTGGAGGCCGGGCACTATGGGATGCTCATCACATGCATGGCACAGCCCTATGGCCAAAAAGATGCAGCTGATGTCCTCTGTTGTATTGCCAATACTCTAGGTTAGCAGTGAAGCTGTCAACGAGGCTTGCACTATGAGTTGCCAGGAAGCACTTCGTGATAGCAGCTGACAGGGCAAATGTCCTCGCAGGAGCACCTGCAGTAGAAGCCAGCCATCCAGGCCAAGGAAGAAGCTGATGGGGAGCTGCAAGCCGACGCAATGTCAGTGCCTCTTAGGGGTCAAGGCGGTGCTGCTACACCTCTCACAGATGTGGGCCTGCTCTTTGCACAAAATCAGAGCAAACTGACCGCGCCCTCAAGGTCAGCAGTGTCACTCCCCTGATCACACCATGTACATGCACATGCACATGCAGGCTCTCACTACTGGCACCTCAAGAGAAGATTGATCTTGTATCCCTGAATCGGTTGGACGTTCAGGTATGTTTATTCCCCAGTGGCACCCACGCTTCCTTATATTGTGTGCCAAACCAGATCTTACGTGTGTCGACAAGACAGCCCGAAACTTTGTGAAGTGCCAAAGTCTCGTAGACACTTGCTACCGAGCTTCACCATGTCTGATATGAGCAACACGCCAGCCAGTCAACCAGCTGATGCTGGACCGAGTTGCAGGCTTGTGCATCAGCCAGTTGTTGTCAGCAGTGAGTTAAACTGACTTGCATCATTAGACTCCCAAATTGCTGATGGCACGAGCCTCTACTTTGTGGACTACCAGTAACATTGTAAAGATGCCTGACATCATATGCCTATCATCAAAGCATTGACTCTGTGCTGGTCCTGGCTGATGACAAACGCTATCAGAAAAATTGACTAACCTGCAATGCAGATGCTGGAGGACCAAGCTTCACTGGGGAATGTTGAGGCACTTGACGAGTTTTTGAAGAAGTATAGGTGGCTCCAGATCACTTGAAGGTGTCAGGAGCAGCAGGGACAACATTCCAGCACAATATGGCCAGCCAGATGCTGATTCAGCAGCAGGCGAGCGTAGCATTGCATCGAGTGTTCGCTGGATGAATGCCTATTAGCCATGTAAAATTGACTGTGGGTCG
This sequence comes from Asterella californica, assembly GCA_036924285.1. Lineage (NCBI taxonomy): Eukaryota > Viridiplantae > Streptophyta > Marchantiopsida > Marchantiales > Aytoniaceae > Asterella > Asterella californica. The sequence continues at coordinate 13,614 of JAYKYS010000601.1, forward strand.
GGATCTGACACAATATATTCAATGTGTATCTGTGTGCCCTGAAATCAGGGCTTGTACTCCTACAGCTATGCTGATATTGCAGTCACTTGGGCTCAGGTGAATCATATTGCGTATACAATATGTACCAAGGATTTCATGAATGATGCTGCATGACCCGCTGGAACCCTGACGTGTATGTAAGCTTGGGGCGCACATTGGGGCTGCATGCATGCCAGACTGCTGGACAGTCTGTAAGTTCAAATAGGCTGCCACGCCATCCCTGCAGAAACTGAGGTATGATTGATGATGTAGTGCGTCTTTAAGGCCGCCGGAAAAGAGCTCATATCCACTCCAAATTCGGCAACAGCAATCACCTCCTTCATTAACGACGTACCCTAATAAATCAGTACAGGTAGCCTGTCAACCGGTACGCCAAAACGCTCTGTGACTGACATGGTTGTGCGGCTCCGTGCTACGACGTCTTTGATGTCGATGCCATCATTTGATGTTTGGGTACGCTTCTGCAGCAGCAATCATGTCAAGCTCCAACATGATCACCAGCACCATTGGATTTCCTAGAATTGGGCCGAACAGGGAGATGAAGAAGGCGCTTGAAAGGTTCGAGTCTGTCAGTATGCCGGATCCCCCGTTGCCTCGTGGTGTATTTAGCGTTCTTGCGACTGATTTGTGTCAAGCTGACAACGAGGGGATGTTGTTGGCTGCAGCTACTGGAAGAAGCAGTTGAGTTTGGAAGACCTCTTGAAGGTTAATGACCAGACAGAGAAGGACGCCTGGCAGGTGCAGGCCAAGGCTGGTAAGGCTTCAGGATGCATCGCTATTTACCGAAACAATGGTTTGATCCTTGTAACAATGCTTATTCACCATCTGGTCGTGGGCAGGTATCAGCCAAGGTTGGGCTCGACGGGACTTTGTACGTACCAAGTGCTCGACTGGATCTTTTGCTCTAGGTCTGGCTCCATCTCGCTTCTCCAAGCTCTCAGGTTATGACCTGTACTTCGCAATGGCCCGCGGAACCGAGGGTGCCGTAGCTTTGGACATGTCCAAGTTCTTTGACACCCAACTATCACTACATGGTAAAGCACACTTTAAATGTTTCCTTCTGTTGCTGTCATCTGTCATCCTCATATACATACATTGAACTAGATCGCCTGTGCGTAAGAACTCAAGTTGTCTTGCCTTGCAGGTCCCTGAATTTGATCACAGTACCCAGCCCAAGCCTGACTTCCAAAGTTACCTGAACAAGGTATGGGAGTCTGATCCAGTCTGATGCATGGATCATGTCACTTGCATTCACAATGCATTTGGCAATGGCTGTGTCGCTGCTTCCACCCCACACTTGGGACAAGTTAGCTCAAATGGTAGAGCACTCACATTGTGTGAGAAGGCTAAGGGTTCGATTCCCTTATTGCCCAGTTGAGATCTAGGGAAGTAAGCAGCAGCCATTGTCCACCAATCAATTCTGTGCATTGCAATATGCTGCAGCCTTTTTCTCACAGTGAGAGCCTCTGCTGTAGTTACACATCCTTGTTAATAGTGAATGCTTTGATCATACTTTGCTGCAGCACATTCTTGTATGAGAATCGCAGGATTTACGTAGTAAGCCCTTGCTTACTGGCAGGAAAGATGCTGTGTTTTCTATATGAGTTTGCAGGGTCATCAAAGTTACTGGTGTTTGTCAACCCCAGCACTTGCAGCTTCAGTCTCTATTCTGAGATTCTTTCAATTGATAGAGCTGCTTTGCTTGCTAAGCTAGCTGAGAGTCTGACTCTCACTGCTCAATTGAGGATTGAGGGAAGCTGCTTGGCGTCGGTGGTATCGTGGCTGCTTGCGCTGCTGCATTGTACTGAAAGTCAGCATAGCATAGCTTCAATGACTCACCTGCCTATGTGTGCACACGCTGCCTTAGTAATGCTGACTCCTATCCCCATATTGATCATCAGGTCAAGCGTGGGCAAGAGATCATTGGCAAGGATGCTGCTGTACCCATCATCATTGGTGAGTATTTCTTGCCATTTGAACTGTAACAGCATATTTTAGAATCTGCTCTATCCTCATTTGGATGGCTAAGACAATACCATAATAAAAGTATTGTGTTTATTGCATATGTAATCCAGCAATTGTTGAGATCGTTGCCCCAACTTATGCAATGGGCAACATCTTAGGTACGAGTCTTTGTGTTTCTTGCCCTCAGACATCAGCCGCTGGTGATGTAGGTCCCAACACTCTAGTTGGCCTGGCTAAGAAGGATGGCATCAAGAGCGCCGAGCTGCTGAAGCGGCTGCTTCCTGCCTACTCTCAGATCTTGGGCGAGCTCAAGTCTCTTGGTGTCAGTGAGGTCCAGATCCATGAGCCCATTCTGACCATTTCCCAGATGCTGCTTCCCTGGAGTCAGACTTCAAGACGACCTTTGCTGAGTTTGAGAAGATCTGGCCTGTTCATCAACCTGGTCACCTATTATGATGACATTGGTGCAGCCTACCCATGGACTGTCAAGTGAGTGATCAGAGTTGGTTCTGCTCTTGTATTGTGTGTTTCTGCAGGTCGTGCAGTTTCATGCTGCTGTGCCCATTTTCAGGCATGATCATCAGCTGCAGTACATGTACTGATGTAAATGTACTGATGCCAACTCCTGGATTGTCTGAGCTGCAAAGATGTGCGCCTTGGGCCTGTTTCCATGGTTTGTTTTGTTACAGTTTAACACTGGCCTTAAACAACTTCTGATAGGTGGCTGATCACGTTGTGGCATTTCAGGTTTGCCAGTGCAAGCCATTTCACTGACTTCCTGGGAAGTGCCAGGATCAGCAGTTGCCTCCAAGACGCTGGAGCTTGTTAAGCAACATGGCTTCCCCAAGGAGAAGCGCCTGGGTGCTGGTGTTGTAGATGGTCGATCAGTCTGGTCTGATGGTGGTGTGCCTGCAGCCCTGGTTGCGTCTCTGCTGAAGCAAGGTATGTGTGCGCATACGATATGCAACATCAGGCTGTTGTCTTGCAATTGGCAGTCATACGTTTAGTTGTGGCTTTGTTTACAGTTTATCAGGACAGCAAGGTTTCAGAAATTGCTCAATTGCCTGGTGTTTCTGCAGAAGTACCTTGCTGTGTAAATTTATTCGCTGCCCTACATTTTGTTCACATAGTCTGTGATTGTGTTGGGTGCTAACATCACTGCAGAATCTGCTTCTTGATCTTAGCTGCTGCTGCAGCCTAGCTTTGCTGAAGGTTTGCTTTACATCATGTGTATTGGGTGCAAGGTGGTTGCAGGTAAAGTCTTCATAATTGTTATGTACACATGTAGTGTGTGAACATGTTCCACATAATTTGTGCAGGGCATCAAGAGCATCAGTGTGCAGTCAAGCGTTTCCCTTCAGCACCTTGCCTTATGACAAGGAACTAGAGAAGAATGTGGAGGCCAGCATTGCAGGCCGCCTGTCCTTTGCCACTCAGAAGCTTGCTGAGATTGTCAAGGCTGCCAAGGATGCACCTACATTGAAGGATGAGCAGATCAAGGCCGGGCTACCTGATGTTGGTATGCTCCTCGATGTTGCCTGCTTCACTCGGCATTCTGCCTGCAGCTTATGCTCCTCGATATTGCCTGCTTCACTGGCATTCTGCCTGCAGCTTTAGTGCAGTCTAGATTGTACAGAAACAGCTTGAACCATCATGTTCTGCTGCATGTTCTGCTGCCTGTCAAACAGCTCATTCCATGTCATTTTGGGTCAACTAAATGCAGAGTCACATCAGTGAACAGACATTGCATCACAAGTCACCAAGCTCGTTTTTTGAGAGTGAACACCAGCTGTGTATCAGTGGGCAAAGCTGTGTCACCAGTGTGTTTTGAGGCTGTGTCACCTGTATGTTTGGGAGGGGCCAAGGTGATGGGAACTTGTAATCAGCGTAAGTTTGGCCATAGCAAAGAGCTGTCAGTGCTATCCTTATGCATATTCACACTGATTCTACTGTGATACGCTACGGGATTCATTGTTGCATGTGTGCCTGTGTAGGAAATCCAACATCCAACATTGACAAGGGCAAATTCAGCCGGTCTGCCAAGTTTGCTGACCGTATCACCCAGCAGATCAAGACCCATGCCTTCCCCACATCATCCATCGGCTCATTCCCTCAGACACCAGGTAAGCAGTAGTTTACTCTCAATGATTTGCTTGACTCAACTGTAGTCAGTGGCCTGCATTGTGCAAGGTTATATCTGCTGGCATAAACATTGCTGCCAGGCTTTTCCCGGGGCCGCAAGATATAAGCAGGTTGGTGTGTGTGACACAAAATGGTGTGCACCTCAATTTTGGTTGTGCATTTCTCTCAGCTCGTGACTTCTAAGGTACTGCAATGCAAGTTCAATTTTGCACTGCAGCCATCAGACGTGCTCGTCTTGCACACAAGAAGGGGTCAGCCTCAGTGATGCTGACTATGAGAAGGAGGTGAATGAGTACAAGACATATGCCATCAAGAGCAGGAGCGTATTGGTGTGGACGTGCTTGTCCATGGAGAGCCTGAGCGTTCTGACATGTGAGTCCAAGGTTATGCTGGAAACTCTGTGTTGCTACAAAGTCCTGCATGTGTTTTACTGCAGATTGCTGTGTGTAAAGACTGTCTAGTCTTCATGAACACACGACTTCATTGCATGATTGGCACACAGGATCAGTCTTGTTGATCAGTCTTGCTGACTGGCCAAAGCTTGCAAAATTTTCGTTCTGCTTACATAATCATTGTAAGGTGTTTGCCACCCTTGGGTCTCATTGTGTACACTGCTTTGTTCAGGGTTGAGTACTTTGGCCAGAGGATGGAGGGCTTTGTCTTCACAGAGCAGGGCTGGGTGCAGTCATATGGCTCCCGCTATGTTCGCCCCCCCTATCATCCACGGCGATGTCAGCAGACCAAACGCCATGACTGTCAAGGAGTTCAAATATGCACAGAGTCTCACCCAGAAGCCTGTCAAGGGAATGCTTACAGGTGCGCACCATTCCCCTGGATGTTGTGTTTGTCACTGAGTTGGGCTCTTATTGTTTGGCTCAAGTAGCCACACCAAAAGAAATATGCTCTTGCTTTCCTGTACAGGTGTGCAGCTGCAGCATGTTTTGGCAAACATGATTTGTCAAACAAAATGGTTAGCCCCCCCTTCAGTGAGGTTCTTTGTGGCCAGCAGATTTGTTGTGTAGGGATAGTCCTGCGTTGTTTACAAACTTTTGAGTATGCATTGAAGTCGTACAAGCCTGGCCAAGCCTCAGTATGTATGCTTGTGAGAGGAGTTGCCTGTGCTGTCAAACTAGTAGTCTGACATCTGGTTTTGTCCAAGCAAATGACATGCATTTTGCAGGACCTGTGACCATCCTGAACTGGTCTTTCCCAAGGAAAGGACATTACACGTCAGGCGCAGGCCTTCCAGTTTGGCACTTGCTATCCGGGAGGAGGTTGCTGACCTGGAGGAAGGCTGGTTGCAGAGTCATCCAGGTACTGATGCATCTCTTACCTCCTTCACACTCAATAACATCAAGCTAGACAAGACACACTCAATGACATCAAGCTACACAAGACCCCACAGGCTTCTCAAGTAGACACCTTGGCAGGAGGAAATGTTTCTGCCCATCATGCTGGACACCACCATGCCTGTTTTGCAACGCCTTATTTCTACCTGCTACCCCCACATCGATTTGGGTCAGCCAATGATCAGGAAAAACAATTGTTGAGGGGTTAGCAGGTATCGTTTGTAGTAAGGCCAGCATGCAGGTGATGATGAGCCCAAACAGACACTAGCAGCTGCCGTTCTGCATGCAACTTGTGTAAATTGCTACAAATACGCTCTTGTCAGATCGTCTGTGACGGGGCCTGCAGTTTTTGCCAGTTAGGCGGACTTGTTCCAGATGCCTTAAGTGATGCAGCAGCAAAGACATGCCATACAATCAGCATTTGTCTGTGCAGGTAGATGAGCCTGCACTACGTGAAGGGCTTCCATTGAAGCAGGACAGGTGGGGTAGCTACCTAGAGTGGGCTGTTGACTCCTTCCGACTTTCCACTGCTCGTTGCTGCTCCCCACACCCAGATTGTGACCCACCTCTGCTACTCTGATTTCCAAGACATCCTCAAGGTGACAAACTGTCATGTAACTGGATTGCATGATCAATCCTGACCATCCATTGTTCAGGTGACATGCAATTGTCAAGCAGTAAATGTGTCATTTGTTGTGTTTGGTAGATATTGGAAGTAATACCTTTGCACACAGGGTTGACAAACTGCCCATCTCTGGCCAGGATCTGGGGACCAGTTTTTCTGACCCCTCACTAGGTTGCTTTTGCTGGTAGCGTGCATGTGCACTCAAATATGATGAGATGTCATGCAGGCTATTGATGACCTGGACGCTGATGTGTTGACCATTGAGAAACAGCCGCAGTGGCAATGAGATGATTGTTGCTCTGGCAAAGTATGGCTACAAGAAGGATGTTGGCCCTGGAGTGTATGATGTTCACTCACCTGTTGTACCGAGGTAACAATACATGCATTATCATGTTGCAGTGAGTGGTGTCTGTCATAGTGCTTGCATATTAAGCCAAAAAATCTGCTGTCTGTCTTGAGTATACATGCTCTGATTGCAGTGTGGAGTTTATGGTTGAGAAGCTCCAGAGCTACATGGACAGCAAGATCTTGAACTCCAAGAGTGAACACATCTGGGTGAACCCTGACTGTGGATTGAAGACTAGGGACTGGAAGGAAGTCATCCCATCACTGGAAAACATGGTCAAGGCTGCAGCCACCCATGCGCTCTCAAGTCTTAGCTTCAGCATAATGCCTGTCTGGATGTCTTTCAGCTCTTGCCTTGACTCATTTTTGTTCTGATCACACCACAGTGCATAAGCGCAGCTTTCTACTTGCGATTCGAGTGATAGTGTAGCTGGTTCAATCTTGTACGCTGTTTAATTGTGTTATCTGGTCTGCATGGTTAGTGGTCTTTGGGCATTTCATGTGAAGGGGCAAGACAAGTGTAAGGATTGATATATTGAATGCAGTGTCAGTCATTCACAGCCAACTTCAGGCTCAGCTGCTGGATTGTAAAGTGTTTTATCCAGTCGACTGATGCAGCAGCAACGCTTGTACCTGTGTGGACGGCTGGCCCCCCCTGACCAAGCCCTGTTCTGGGGCTACTGGAACCTTGTTCCCAGCCTGGATTGGCAGAGACTTGCTCACAAGTCACAACAGGTAGCTTGAAACTCACTGCATGCTTCCTGTTGTTTTTTGCCTGCAGCTGCATTTGCCGGCTGTTCGGGGCTGCCCTGTGCTTGCACTATCCACATGTTGCAGGACTTTCATTGCAAGCAAAGATGTCTTGCTGTGATGACTTGCTGTCATGTGTGACTTGCTGAATCTAGTGCATCTGGGCTGTTGTTTTGATTGCTTGCAAGGTCTTGCAGCCTAAGACAATGCCTTGCAAGTTATTGGTGTTGGTTTTGCAGGACATGGTCTGCCTGCACATGCTCTGCCATACTGCCTGTGTCATGTAACTGCTATGGCCTGTATGCTGCCTGGATAGTATGATGCTGGCTCTGCCATTGTTTTGCTTTGATTAGCAGTGTACAGTGTCCAGATAGAACAGGACAATGGTCTTGCCATCTAGGCGGTACACACAGCTAAATGGAGCCAGACAATAGCAGCGTCAGCATCATACATTCCAGACAAAATACATGACTGCAGATCAGCTGGCAACAAATCAGTGCAGGCTTTTGTTGTTGAAGCTGGCAGCAAGGCAGTCATGGTGCTGCCAGCAGCTGGACCAGCCCCCAAACCAGCTGCGTCAGCCACAGTTACGTCACTGACCCCAGCAGCTGCCATCTCCACTACACCATTTCTGGCTTGCTCACACGAATGTTGCTACTGTTTGCTGTGGCTTACAGAAGCAGTTGTGCCTTCCAGCATTCATTTCAAGATACAATCTCTTGTCCAGGCTACACAGGAGCGTTCTTACGATAGGTGCAGGGTCATTATGAATTCTGGAAGACGTTCATCCTGAGCCTGCGCCTGATGTTAGAAAGGTTTCTCTGTAGCCTGCACACAAGAGATTATACCTTTCGAAAACAGCATTCCTTTATTCTACAGAAAAGAATAGGTTTCTGGGTCAAACCTGAGGTGGTGAAGCACAGATGGCTGCTGTTGAAGCCCGTGTTGCTGAAACCATTGACTGGTGCAGCTGATCTTGTTGCCAGCACATTTTGTGTGTCCTGTCTTCTCAAAATCAGAGAACTAAGGTCAACCCTTAGAAGCCCGCACTGTGAAATTCATAGCCCCGAGGGTGTTGCTGTGTCCTTTCATGATGTGTGTGTGCATGATCAAGATAAAAAATTCAATGAATTGTTGTTTCTGAGGCCTCACGCGTATGTGCACCTGGAGTCGACACAGCAACCGCCTTGGGTGAATGCTATGACACAAATGTGTCTTCTTGTATGACAAATATGACAACAGTAAGTGCGGTTGACGACATACAGCCTACTGCTTGCTGGCCTATGTACGCATTTCTTTATCACTACAGATCCCATGCAGGGTCTGCAGTCACCACTGTGGTGACTGGCATTGACAGCGCGACGTTGCTTGAACAAGTGCATAAAACACACGCTATGCTGATTTGTGACTGTGAGTGGTGCATGATGCACCAAGTTATCAATAAATATTGCGTTGTGTTTGTATTTGAATTCATTGAACTGGACTCTTGTATGGTTGACCAGAACAGTGAATGTGCTGCTTTCAAAGGTAGATTGATTGATTGTCGTATGACGAGCTCGAGAACAGGCAAGTGGTTGTTCCAAAAGCCCGCTTGTCCAGCAACAGCTGAGTAACCGTTGACAGAGCAGCCCTATTGCCTGACAGCATCTTGGTCCTAAGGAGCTTATAGGCACTGCGGCGAACCACTACACGAGTACATCTAGGCTGCCTGGGACAGGCTTGGAGATTTCGATACAAGCGAGACAACTAGAGACACGACAGGTAGAATGTCCTAGCTTGCTCTGTGTGACTTGTGCTGCGGCATGTTGACACCGGACAACGTTGTCTGTGCTGTTGCTACTCACTGACGCACGATGTCAGCACTACCGCCAGACAACTTTGCAGATCTAGTGGTGGCGTAACTCAGGCAAGACAGCTTTACAAGGTTCCGCTTCCTGGTCTAGTGACAGTGAAATGCTAGGCTTGGTACGTCTGCAGGTGCTAAGTCAATTTTGCTTTTGACAGGTGATATGCCTGATATGGCAGACACTTTGTTTGCAAGGTCTTCCTTCTGCAATATAAGCAGCATGACCTGATCTTACCCATGGTCCTGACCCAGGCAGTGAATACAAGTGATGACTTCTTGTTTGTATTGCAGTGAGGATATGGAACCTGCAGAACTTAAGCGGCAGATCCTTTCCAGCAATAAGACTGCCAGCGAGAAGGCTGAGAATCTTCTGCTGGAAAGGGAGGTCAATGAGATGAGCAAGGATGAATGGCGAGAGCTTATAGCTGGGATTCCTGCAGATGTGAAGAGAGAAATTGGCAGGTTAAAGTCAGCAGGTACCCAGCTTCACCTGCTTACATGACTGATAGTACAGGACATGTTGTTGCGTGTAGTGCATTACTCAGCTACAAGGACACATGCAATAGTATGCAAGGGATTTCAAGTGGAGTATCAATCAGGCTGTCTTACACCTGAAAGATTATTGGCTTTCACCGACTTATGCTGTCACACTTTTGCTGTCTTCCAAGGCACTTGCATGTGCTGCTTGCACTCATGTTTTGGCAGCAAAGTCTGTGCTTGTTCACTTGAGCAGCATGAGCGGTACTGCTGTACATGGCTGCCTGCAAACCTGCTGGCCCTTGTCAAGCAGAGCAGTGGTGCTAGTGCTGTGCAAATCACTTGTGTTGTATTATGTTGATCATTGGCTTGACCTTGTGATCTGATAGGAGGATTGCAACTGACTTGAGTGCACATTCAGGTGCCATATATTGTGGGTATTGTGGGGCATGTGTAAAACTCCAGCTTTTTAGCCTTTCCTGTGACTGGAGGGCTAGCTCTTTGCTGCTCACACCAGCTGTTGCTTGAATTGCACTCATGGCGTGCCTGGTTCACCTTGCTGATTGCACCAATAACTTGGCTGGGCATCATTCTCTTCTCTGCCAAGCATGCACTTTCACTTGTGCCTTTGCAGGCTCAGGGATGGCAGCAGTCATGCCATCGCCTTACTATGTACCCAAAAGTAAGTATGGTGCCATGGACCTAGCACCTTCAAGCGCAGCTAGTTTAGAAAATTATGCAAAGCTACAGAAAGACCGTCTTGACGCCCCATTCTTCCTATCTGGTCGGCCTATTACTGCCAAGGTGAGGATGATGCTATGGCCCGCTTGGCCAGGCTTCTGTCATTTCTTGCTCTCTACAACTGTCTCGTGCCTTGGCACTTCCATGATTGCAATCGATATGTACGCCTAGTGTTTGTGATGCCTGCTCTGCTGAAGGCCTGTCCTCAATATTCTGCAGCCGCCCCCATTGCAATTGGTGCACAGAGCATCTGGAGACTTTCTGGTAGGTGCTGCCAGCATCCAACCTTTACCAGACACCTTTGATTTTATCCTGGAGTCATGCGCGTTTCTTGCTGAGTTCTATGCTGACAAGGGTGTCCGACAACAGCAGTTCAACAAGCGTCTTGAGAAGTACCTTGGCAAGCCTATTTATAACGTCAAATTGACCAGTGGAACCCGCGAAACAGATGGTAGCATTGTGGATGACCCAGCCATGGCTGAGGTGAATGCACCATGCCGCAACCAACATGACAAACTCGCTAGGCGTCCTGCCATTTAATTTGTGCTGTATGAGTTTACGTAGTCCTGGCATTCATGTCTTGTACACACAATGTGCTTGCATATGTTTGAGCTGACAGCCTCACCATTGGTAGCTGCCTGTTGCATAAGACTTATTCAGTATCATAGGCTTGTTCTGACATTTACGCTACACTGCCAACAAATGGCTTGTGCTGCAGTTTGCTCTGCTGCATGTTGAGTACAAGAAGGACCTGTTAACAGGCACTGCTGCTGACCCATCTGCAGAGTTGATGTCATATCATTATTGTCTGATGAATCGATTGGCGCCTCAGTCTCGCTTGGCTGGATCGCCGTGCTTTGGAATGGTGATCATTGGTTGCATGCTATGGTAGGCGTCGTCCCCACAGCTTGGCAACACTGTATGCAGTCATGCTGCAAGTTTGGCATCATAACCACTGCTGAGCTTGCTTAATGTTGCTGTTGTGCACTTTCCCACGTCAGCTGCAATATGTTGTTTTGTAGGACTTGTGGGCTTGCTGATGTTGGTAGGCTGGCATTTCAGCCGTTGACACCTATGTTCCACATGCTGGATATGCGGCCAGGGCAGCCAGCATACATGGACCAGTTGGCTCGTGCGTTTGAGGCATTGCGACTGGCACTGAATAGCCTTGAGCATGACTATCAAGCATCGTCGCTAGCAATCCGCGAGCCTGCACATGTGCCTTACCCATTGTTGGATTCATCAAGGCAGGTGGTTTGCAGCAATGTGATGACCATGATGGCATAGCACATGCAGGATTTGCTTGCAAGGCATTTCTGCAGCACACTGGTAGCAGGGCAAGCTGTGGGTGATGCTTTTTTGGCCGTATGACATGCATGAATGCTTGTATGCATCCAGTGCCTGGTGTGCTGTGTCTGGTGGGTATGCCTTGTCAGCAACATTTACAGCCAGGCAAAAGCCTTAGCTCACAGGGTTGTGTGTAGGTGGTTAAAAGTTCAACACCTTGTGGATGACAAGCCCCTTCTGTTCTACGCAAGCGATGTCCAAAGCAAGGCATGCAAAGTCATCAAGTATGTCACAAAATATGGCAGTGAGGTGCATCAGACATTGTCTGATGCTGGACTTGCACCAACATTGTATGAGCTGGTGCAACTGCCAGGGGGCTTCAAGCAGGTCGGCCTAATCTGGACCATGTTGTTGCCTGCACATTGGTCATGCAATGTCATCGTCCATGTGACTTGTTTGCTGTGGGTCTGGTGTGGTTTTGACAACTGCTTTAGGTGGAGATGGAGCTGCTTGCTCAGGAGGATGGATGGATGGTGTTACCATCTCTTTCACCAGATAATTTGTCGCTGGTAGCGCCAGCAGTTATGGATGCCTTAGCAAAAGTACATGCGCTCAGCCTTCCTGGTGGTGGGTCACCAGTGCTGGCTGATTGCCGTCCATGCAATGTGATGGTCAGGTATGTGGTACATTTGTTGCAACACTGCTGTCAAAGCATGGCTGGCCTGGGACTCATGTTCACATGTGTTCACGCTTCCCATCTTTTCAATGGCCCAAAGACAAGTTGTCATGCTTCCTGTGCCTGCTCTTCCTGATTGAAGGTGTAGTTGTGACAAATGCTTGTGTCCTGGGAAGGCAGCAAGATTGATTATATCCGTGTCATATTGTCAATTTGCACCATTTGGCATCATATCGTGTGCTTGATATGCATGAGGATTCTGGTGCCACAGGAATGTACATGGCTCCCCTGATGTACGTTTCATTGACTTCGACTGGGCAGGGCTTCAAACTGGGCAGGGCGAGCTGGAGATGTTCAATACCCTTCATTCATGAATCACAGAGACAATTTATGGCCACCTGATGGTGCGAGAATTTGCACCTGCATTGCAGAGGCATGACGTCAGCCTTCTCAGATGTCATCTGCAAATGGGTCCTCCATCTGTCATGTACAAGCGGCCAAATATGGCATGGCAGTCCAATCGTCACTTGCGGCAGTTTCTACCGCTTTGTGCTGATGCATCTGTCAAGTACATGCGGCCAAATTTGGCATGGCAACCCAAGCGTCACTTGCGGCAGTTTCCTCCGCTTTGTGCTGATGCCAGTCTGTTGTGTTCATGTGCCAAGTCAGGGTGAACTGCAGAGAATTGCATGTGTTTGTTCAGGATCCTCAAGCTCAGGCTCAAATGTATGTGCTTTCAACCTTGGATGCACTGATGAGTAATGACAAACTAGACCAATAGGGTTTGTCATAGATGTGCTCAGGTTCAAGCTGTAAGTTCACTGACTAGAGCCTCAATCCTGGCTTGCAGGTAATCTGATTGCCAGCAGCCTTCTGTCTAGCATAGCAGGGAGCCCTCAGGGTTATTGCTGTCTTCAGTAACCAGTTTTCGACAATTGCATGCCATTGTCTAGTAACGCCTGGGTTTAATGCATGTTCTGCTCAACTCAACACCTGAGCATCCTGCTCAGAGCAATCCTGGGTTTGCACACTGCTGCAGATTTCAGTTGGCTCCGTATATGCGGGGTTGCGATCTGCAAAGGACATGCTTTGAAAATGTGAGGTAACCTAAATGCGCAGCAGCACATGACACCGTACTAGTTTCAATGAAGGTCGATCAAATAAATGATTGCTTTTTGAGCCGACCGTAATTACATCGCTACGTTATGCCATTACACAGTGCGAAATGCTATTACCAACCGTAATTACGACGATCTAGTCAAATAAAAGTAATCAAAGCAGGGCCCGACCTTATATAAAAAACGACCTTCATTAACACTAGTACGGTAGTGGCAGCTAGACAAGCTTGTGCAATCTGCATGAGGCTGTTTGCGCAGCATGATCTTTCCCTGTCTTGGTGCTGCTCCACTGGCATAAATTCTGCAGATGTATTCAATGCCATCTGTTTGACTAGGGAGCCCACACATGTAAGGCCTCTGATATCCTCTTGCTAAAGGATCTCTTGCTGAATTCTTGTTGGCTGCAACAAGGCTCCACAAGCAGGGCACAGCTTCACTTTAAACTTTGGGATGTGCCTGTAGCGGCAGCAAAGCAGCATCATTGTCTGACCAAATTCTCTCAAGTTGATGGTGTATGTGACTTCTGCTGCAACTGTGTGCTGTTCATGGACCCCTCAAAGCATTCACACCATCATGCACTGCAATTCTAGACATATGTCAGAAAAAGCAATATGTGTAGCATTGCAACCTGCAGATTCATGGCGCATACGCCATAGTTACGGTATTGGAAACGTGCCATCGCGCTAGGCTCTTCAATCTGATACAGCGTACTATTGTGAAAAACACCAAGCTTTGGGTTAACACCGCAGGGCGCAGGGCCAACTAGTATGAGTTTGCAGTTTGCTGTTGAACAAAGCAGGCTCACTACCAAGCTGTGGTGTTCACACCTTTCGTCAGGTAATTGGACTCCGCTGGTGGAAATATTGCTTGGCAGGGTAAACTGGTGAACCTCCTGTTTGACAAGCGTCACAGTGACTGTCATTTTGTAGGGCTGTCAGCCGATGTGTGTTAGCTGCCTTGAAATCGACTTATTGGGGTGCTGACCAACTTATAATTAAGCATCTGAGCACTGATTGGTGCCAGCTACAAAGCACAGTCCAGAGCAGGGACGCGATGGTAGTAATTCCTACATCAACCTGAGTAAAACCGAAACTTCAGGATAAGGTTACGGTGGTACCTACGGTCAGCCAGACCGTGACCTTCCGGTTTCCAGGCCACACCATTTTACAAGTTTCGGCCAGCCAACAAGGCTGATCACTTGTGCCAATCATGGCAATAATGTCATATGTTCATGAAGTCTGAACAGTCTATGACATAGTTCAAAACCCCCAAGTGGTCCTGCTGAGCAAAAAAGGAGCGCATGGTGTCAGTGCAAGGTGTGAACAGGTCTGCACAATTTGCCTTTCGCAGTGATGAGTAACCGTGCATGATTCATTCATTCATTAATTTTAGGGTCTTTGGGCCAATGACCATTTGACCAATAATCTGAACTGAAACGTGCAAACAAACAAACAAACGTCTAATCAAGTTGTTTTTGATGCACTCATGTTTGTCAACAGAGTGGCAACGATAGCTGGAGATGAAATCAATCAATCAATCTTTTTAAAGGGTCGTTTGGGTCAATTTTGACCATTTGACCAATAGTCTGAAGTAAGACAAATTCACTGTTCTGGTTACCTCCTGGGGCCAACCAAACAAGAGTCCAGTTCAATGAACTCACATACAAACACAATGCAACATTTATCAATAGCTTGGTGCATCATGCATCATTCAGAGTCATAACTCAGCATAGTGTGTGTACACTTCACTTGTTCAAGAAACGTCCAGTTGCAGCAGCAGCAGTATAAGCTTGTGATCTAGTTGTTAACTACACATGCCAGGGAATCAGATCAGACCTTAAAGTGCCTTTCAACCATAGAGTCAATCCGATGATTGGAAGAAGAGAGGCTGTCAAGAACAGCTTCAATAGTGCCTTGGCTGTTGGCTTGTCTGTCATCAGCTGGCCGCTTCGCTTAGTAATAGTTTCCATAGAGCCTTGGCCCTTGGTTTGTCTGTCATCAGCTGGTGAGATTGAGCTTGCTTTGGCATCACAGCTACACTTCTACGCAGATAAAATGCAGACCTACAGAAAGTGTTGTGCCCCTTATCTTTGAGGACTGCAAAATCATCTTCAAAAGACTTCCGCTCTTGCTGTTGCAGCCGAGTCAAGTCATCATCTACTTTGAAGCCAGCTTGCCTAAGGACCTTTGAATGCTTCAAGAATAGGTGCTTGCCCAGTAGTGTGCCAAACTTGACCCATACAGGTCTTGGTCTAGTGTTGTCTGGTGACCGCCTTCCCAGTCGCTCAGGTGGTCCATCAATACACAGATCGTGTCTGTATATCTCCTCTGCTATCTTCCACACTTCTGTCAGGGGATCATTCAAGTCCTCTGTCAGGTTGTATAGGATCAAGTTATGCCTTCTGGATAGTCTGTCCAGCTTGAGTCCATGCTCTTCCAGTCTGCGAGTATGCTCCGTCTATCTGCGCTGCTGATCTGTGACAGATGGTTCAGCTGCGAAGCGAGGTGGTATGGAAAAGATCGTGTGTGGAGGGAAACGAGCAGGACTGGCTGGTAGAGACGTTGCAGGCGATCCTTCGGGACTTCGACTTGGCACGGTGGATTCAGCGTGTTTTGCTTTCTTGATAACATGGTGTATCAACGCTGTTAACGCTTGTTTTTTCGTTGTGTGCTTATTACTGCCAAGATCCACTGATTTAAGAAGTGCATGAAGCTGCTTCAAAGTCGTAGCTTCGACTATCGGCCCAGGTGTCACTGTGAAGCTTGCGCCGCTGCTTGTTGATGCTATAGGTGTCAGTGCGCTCGTTGGCTATGATGACTTGTTGGCTGGCCGAAGCTTGTAAATTTTCTTCTTCTTCTTCCCAAACCGGCGCTACCGATTTGGCTTCCTGGGAGCTCACCGCAATTTGTCATGATGAATCAACCTCACCAAGGGCTTGCCAACATCATGCATCTAACGGCGTCTTGACTTGGCATGAGCAATGCGGTCTTCTGGGGCTGCTTGCTGCTGGCAGCGGGACCGCCTGCTGTCATCTACTGTCTCGTGATAGCCCGCAAGTCCTTTTTGGTGCTTCTGTCCCTTGCTAGGTATGCCAAACAATGTGTATACTGCACTTCGCAGCTGATCACACCTGACACATTGGATTTGCAGTACCTTCTTCTGGTTAGTTGTCTTCCTGGTGATCGCACTCATCTATAGAGGTAGAGTGAGCTTGTGCAAGCAGCAGCAGAAGCATTGCACCAGACATGAACCAGAGCGTTGTCTGCTCTATAGGTTTTCTACCATTAAGCTCTCCTGCTTCCTACATCGGCGCGTCGCTGCTTTCAGTGATATTTCAAGAAGCAGCCCGCTATGGGCTCTGGAAGTTACACAGGTAGCTTGTCACACGTAGCTTGACCCAGCCTTGCAAGCAGGGCTGACAAAATGCACGGCTGCAGGAGATGTGTCTCTGCCGTTGAACTCATCGCCAGAAACAAAGTTGACATGCACCTCACGCTGCAGAATAAGCAAGCCATGGCCTTGACTCATGGCTTTGCACATGGACTTGTTCAGTCTGTGCTGTTCAGTATCAGGTATGCCTTTGTGTGCACAAGCTTGCTGGCTCCAATATGTGTATGCGCAGTTTTTTTCATTTTTTCATGCGGTGTTCTTGAACGTATGAAGGGCTGGTCGTTGTGTCAATGTGCATGCTTAGGTCAAGCAATAGACACAGCTTCTGTGCATGCATGCAATGGTGAAGACCCTGACCTTGCTGCAGATGCACTGCAGTTGGTTGCCACTATCACTAGGAGATGCAACCTATTACGTGCCCACATGCTCAAGCATGTCCTACTTCCTGGCTTCTGGTAAGCTCAGCTCTATTGTTCAACCTCTGCAGTCTGAACTGTCTTTTTACATCTGCAGCTGCAGCCTGCTAAGCAAAAGGTGATGTTGCAGCTATGCTGTCATTGAGCTTCTTCTTTCTTCATACTGCCTCAATGGTCGTTTCCTTTGATGGTCTAACAGCAGGGAATACACCTCATATTGCTCTGCCACCAGCACTCCATCTTATCACCTCACTGCTGGTAAGTGCCTGTCTCTTGTGGTGCCAGCACTATCATCACTGAAATTGGAGGCTTTGGACTTGATGAGCGCTATCTTGACCAGTACATGCTGTCCAGCTTTTCTAGCCATGGTTTACTGTGTGACTTGCGCTGAATTTACCAACCAGTCAGCAAACCATGCCCTTTGCAGACAGTGGCAGATTTGGCAAATGGAGGGTGCTGTGTTGTGGTGCCCTTGGTGCTGCTGTCTGGGCTGGCAATGACGTCACTTGCCTTGTGGGTATGGTGGCAGTCTGCTACAAATGGCTATCAAGCATTAAACGATTCTCAATTGGCCCACGATATTTGAAAAGTCTTTGATGCGCGTTGAGCACATGGTTGTTGCCTCAGTCGGTGTTTCTGTCCTTGCCAATCGTGTGCATGGAGCACAAGGCTAGGTGTAAACATGATAGACTATCACCTGAGCAGCTGGGTATGGTTGATCAGACATCTGACGCGGGCAGTGGATCAATGATACACAACTGGAGCAACAAGAAATATTGATTACATCGTTGTCATTATCATAGCGCCCAGCATAGCGTTTGGCTCAGTCGCCAAGTGATTCGCTCACACAGCTTTCAATCACATTGGTGTGACATTGTAATGTAACAGTCACATCCGAGGTTTCTCATGGATTATCATGCGCATCATGGTCCCAGAGGTTAAATGTGTGAAAATGTGGTCCAAGACTGCATCAGCAGCTGACATGGTTTTCATTGGCAGACACCCAATCAAACTGTTGGTGGCGTCCACCCAAAACAGTCAGCTAACCTCCGCACTAACTAGACAGGGTGTCATACAACTAGTACTGTACTAAGGCTTGTACTGTCCAGCTGCATATTGCATAGCAGCCTACATATCACTTATGTCATACCTTTGGGCGCTGCTTGAGAGCTGACAGAGACTGCAGTTGTGCTTAATCTGGTATCAAAAAGTCAGACAATGAAGAAGAAACATACCAGCAACAAAGCCAGCACTCCTCCTGAGCATCAAGGAACATCATGGTGTCAGTGTTGGCTGCATTAGGTCAGCATGTTACAGGTGCAAGATTAGAGCATCACACGCAATCACTAGTTGTTTACCTTCCCCACCGAGCACTGCTGTTGCAGATCTTTTGAGCCGTGAT
>JAYKYS010000602.1:0-2500 GCA_036924285.1 Asterella californica
ATGTTTTAACAAAGATAAAGTTATAGCAACCTAAAAAGTGAAGAAGACTGTTCAATTTTATTTTCTGAGAAAGCGTAGAAGGAAATACTGAAAAGGTATTAGCAACAAATAGTTGAAATTATTCCTCTGGAATTTGAGAAATTCGTAGAAGGAAATAGTACAAAGTTATAGCAATAACAAAGTCGATGCAATAATAAAAGCAAAGCAGTAGATTGAATAAAGCATTAAGTTCGTAATAAAGAAATATTTAAAAGTAGAAGCAATAGTAATAATTTGTTCCTCTAATGTAGCGGAAATGTTTAAGAAGGAAACAAGAAGAAGGGAATATGTAAAAAAAAGCATGGGAAAAATCAAATATAACACATAATACATGATACAAGGAACAAATAAATTAAGAGAGCAGAAGGAAACAAAGGAGAAACACGGGATTGAAAAGATACAAGCTGAAAGGGGGTGTGTTGTATTTATTTCTCACTAGAAATCGCAAGTATTTTACTTAGCCTTACCCTGGAATGATTAACGAGGCGGTTCGTACCCAAAATGGAGGAGTAAGGGTACTCTTTTATCCTTTTGTAATGCCTAAATGCTTCAGAATCGCTTTCCGAGAACTTGGGCCAAAGATAGTCATGACTAACGGTAGGTTGGCCCGTAGCTAAAGGTCAAATGGGGTATCTCTCGCATCGGGAGCCTTTGTCGGACACCGGGCCAGTACAGTTAAGCACTGTCTTTATCGGGACCATAACTTCGTTACCCTTCCGGAAACTTGGGCTAAAGATAGTCATGACTAAGGCTAGTTGGGCCGTAGTTAAAAGTAATCCGGGTCCCATCGCTGATCGAGATCTGTCGCACCGGGACCATTTGTCGGACCACGCACAGGGCAACCGAGACCATTCTCTCCTTGTCGGAACCCTTCCGGGAACTTGGGCCAAAGAGATAGTTAGCGACTAAACTAGTCGCTAAAGCAGTTAGGCGAGCCGGTGATGACCATCGGGACCATTTTCTGGAGCCAGCAACCCGAGCAGCCTAGAGATGCTTTGTACATCGAGTGTGTCGAGGGACCACGGGCATGAGAAGCCTGGAGTATTGGAACCAATTCTGGGACCATCGAACCGGCCGTGGATCAATTTTGGTCGGGGCGAGGGTTTAGGGAAGGATCAGAGATGGGACCATTTTGGGCATTTTCTGGAGTTAAGAGTCAATACCTTTTTGGGGTTGATCTGGGCGGGGCGGGGCGGGGGCGGGGCGGGGTTGGAGTAAAGTAGGGTCTCTGATGGATCAGCGAGCAGATCAGATCTGGGACCACGTAACCCACAACCCTCCCTCCGGGTGGATGGGTTGGGGTAGTGGAGGGTGTAAGGGTGGTCTCCCAACCAAAGGGCGGGCGGTCTGGCTGGTCCCGCGGATGATCCAGAGAAACACAACCCGAGACAGTGTGGTCTCCAACAACCACAACCCATCCGACCGTGGTTGCCTCTGTACGTACGAGGTTGCGAGCGGTACTAACTAGGTTAGAGCCCGCCTTCGTACGTGTGGCGTGGCCCAATGAGAGAGAAGAACCAGGTAAATTTGAATTAATTGAGTAAATAGATAAATAAATAGATAAAAATTAAGAATAAATAGATAAAAATTAAAGAATGAATAAATGAATAAGAGATAAATAAATAAAATTAGAAATAATAAAAAAAGAATAATATTTAAATAATTGAATTTGGTGTTCCTTTTTACCTTGGCCATTTTCTGTGTTCGGACACACCTGCGGGCTAATCCACGTGGCAAGTTGGCATTTTGTCCATTCCAGGTTTGGATCTGAGTGGCAGAACACCTGCCACGTGTCAAAAGAATAAGGGATATTGAGTGGGACTCCGCACGTAAGTCCACGTGGCATCCAACCCAACATTTAGACGGAAATCATACTTCCGCATAAATTTCGAGTATTCTGGCGATATAAGAGCACCCTCACGTGTTGACACGTGGCAACATCCCTACTTCAACATTCAGGGAAAGGGATTTTCTGAGTACATAAGAGGTACTCATTTCCATCTCCTAAAAAATGAAGGAGTACTGCGAATGAGAGAGTGCCACGTGGTAGATTTATTACGGTTCACATTTCTTGAAAACCTTTCCACACGTATGGCCACGTGGCATTGGAATTCCACACGAGAAGAAAAAATCCGTATAGATGGCCGTTTTCGAGGTCTAGGTTTTCCCTCACACGTGCGTCCACGTGGCACCCACTTCCAACACTTGGTCAAAAGAAAGAAGAAAAGAAAAAGCCTTGTTCTCACGTGCGGGTTAGAATTTTAGAGTTCAAACAGAGTAGTAATAATAATAATAATAATAATAATACTATTATTATTATTATTATTATTTCATCTTAAATTCCCTTGAAGTAACTCGTGGCACGTGAGAACTCTCAACCCACCCCCCACGGAAGTAGATGGTAATTTTCGACCCTCCACACACCAAAACACCATGTTTCGCACGTGCGAACGATAAACAC
>JAYKYS010000602.1:12500-25000 GCA_036924285.1 Asterella californica
AGGGTACAGCCTTCAATGCATCTCCCGCGGGTTACGGGGCACGCGACAGCCGCACCCGCCGGGGGTGGCTCGCCTACGGAACCCCCTTCCCTTATATATACTTCTGGGGAACGGCGGCCCCGCCCTCCTCTTTGGTCCGCGAAAATTATACCACAACCCGATTCATTCTAGCGGCTAAGTCCTCAAGGGTGCGGCACCAAAAATGCGATAACTCGGCCATTTAGATTCAGAATGCATTAATTCTTTTTTCACAAGGACTGTTTTCAGTTGGGGCACGTGCATGGTGAATTTCAGGGTCATTGGCTTATGGATTAAATTCTCGCTCACGAATAAGTGACCCAGATTCACTAAAACAGTCTCCACTGCCTACACGTGGGTACAGATCACTCCAGATCTCGAAGGTGGCTCGATGAAATTGGCTCAAATAAATTTTAGGTGTGAGGACTACTCTCGAGCTACCCGAGGGGAAAATTTCAGGTCAAATGGGGACGGTTTAATCAGCCGAATATAATTTCAACTGATAATTAGACAGAAAATCCTGGAAAAATATAAAACGATGGGTTAAGAATGATATTACATCACCAAGAAATCTATTAATTTTATACTTCGAACCATAATTATTTTCGGGGCGAGAGAACTTATAAATTTATTTATCTGCATTTATATTCTCCATGATTTTATCAATAATCTATATATGTGCTAAAATGTACAGTAAAGATCAGAACCATTCATTTAGTGGTAATAAATATGCTGCATGCATAATAACGAGATGATCTAATGAGTAGTTTTAATTTTAGTTTATCTTTCATAAACATATCTTATTCATTTAGTAAAAATATATATTTTGATAATTGTATTCATACATATTTTCTTACAGCGATGTCTACAAAGTAATGACGAATAAGTAAGATATTATATCACCAAAAGATCTGCTAATTGTATACCGTAATTATTCTCGAGGAAAGAGAACTTATAAGTTGAATTTCTCTATTTTAATTATCTATCATCTTATCAATGATATACCTAAGATCGGATAAAGGGTGGATAAACGAAATTGGTGGTGAATACGAGTTTGGGTATATTTTCTAACAGCGAGATCTTCAATGTAATTAGTGATGGATTTTCTTCTTGATAACCAGATTACATAAAGATCCATGCACATTATCTTCTAAGTTATACTTGAGGTCGCTTATGTTAGGAGGTGCTAAATAATATATTTTATTATTTTAGTGAATTCAAGATGATCTTACAGGTGGAAATCGCAAACGATCTGATATATGCATATTAGTTCACACATAACTCAAGTTTGATATTATAGAGTCTAACATCAAGAGAATACAAAGAGGAGGATGAGAACTAAATATATTATTGCTGCAAACAAGACCATCATATGATTGTCATCTAAGTGTCATATTTTGGTGATATAATATCAGAATAAGTAAGATATTATATCATCAAAAGTTTAACCAATTTTACATCGTTATTATTCTCAAGGAGAGAGAATTTATAAGTTGACTTGTCTTTATTTTAAGTCTCTAATATTAATAGAATATGTAGATGTTCTAACGGGTTGTTTTATCTCAAACTTGTCTTTTAGAAATATGTTATCTTCATTTAGTACTAAACCCATTTGGATAATTCTTTCCATATAGACAACACTGTTTTTCTAACAGCTATTTCTACAAAGTAATTAATAATGAATTTTCTTCTCGACGTAGAGATCCATGCACATTTTCTTCTAAGTTATATGATAGTAGGTGGAAAAAATAGATATTGTATTATTTTAGCACATAGTTATTTTGAAAGTACTGCGTATATAAGATAGTGAGATACCCGTTTAGTTTTAATGATCATCCGTACTTATACTGTCAATAAGACCGTTTCATTATTTGTAGTCGTAGTAGTGAAGCTAGACTTGATATTTCGACTTAATTAAAACCTTGAATCAAGCTAATATGTAATATGCTAGAATGAAACATGAAAGTTGTTATGTGGAATATATGTATATGATAATATCCCCGCATCTAGACATTTGGATTGGTTATATTATTTTAACGTTGAGATGCACGAACTTGTTTAGACTGATCATATGCAAAACATCAAAACGTTATTGGGCTTGTGTATTTTAGGGTTAGAACGAAATATTACCTTATAAACTCATGAATATACTTGTGAGTTTACCAGTTATTGCAAATAGGTCTTGAGTGATATTTGATGAGTAGAATTTCTTGTATTTGATGAAATAGTTGGGAGGATAATTCAAACTCAATTTAACTCATTGTTGGTAAATCTGCCACTAAAATGTTGATAAACAAGATAATGTGTTTTATGTATTCTACTATGCAGATCAGAAAAGTACTTAGTACTTAGAGATGTACATGGTTGTTAATGTTCTCGAAGAGAAGAGATGCAAGTCATGAGTTAAGATAGTACTTTGGTAGTAAATTGGTACTAAGTCTGAATAAAACTTCTAATACAAAGATGAAGATGAGAACTATAACATAGTTGCAAACAAGACCATCATATTATTGTCGTCTAAGTTTCATCTCAGTTTCTTGAATAGATAGAATAAAGGATATTTCAACCTAAGATATACAAACCTCTCGTAATATATATAATCTACTACTACACATAGTATTTAGTATTTAGTTGTCAATGTAGACTCAATAATTCAGCCTAAATCTACCTTCTATTTGTTCTAGTCAAACACGAAAAAGAAAGATATAATGTTGCATAGAAAGTTCATGACGAGTATATCCTTTGATGTATCGTAAAACAATACAACAAGAGTATATTGGAGTAAAGTTTCTAAAATATATATCATTGATAGTAAATGCTACACAAAAATACACAGTATTAATTACTACATGCAAAGCATGACAAGTATTACGTATCATTTTCATAATGGAGAGTATATCTTTGGATGAATCGTGAAACAATACATCCAAGAGTATATTGGAGTAAAGTTTCTAAAATAAGGCTGAATTAAACTCTAAGAACAAATTAAGATGGTCTTATTGATGAGAAAAGTCATAAACTATCTTACATATAATATTAATTCACAAACAACTAAAGTTTGATACTATAGAGAGTCAGTCTTAAATCAAGAGAATTCAAAAATGAAGTTGAGAATTAAATATACTGTAGTTGCAAACAGTACCATCGCATTACTATCCTCTAAGTGATATTGGTGCGATTTTCTTGAGTCGATAGAATAAGTACTGCTTGTCATTAAAACCTAAGATATACCTAACTCTCGTGATGTAAATAATCTACTACTATACTTAATATGTAGTTGTCAAGTTGGACTTGATAATTCAACCTAAATACCTTTCATTTGTTTTAGTCAAGTATGAGAAAGAAAGATATAACCTTATATACATATATAAAAGTCATGACAAGTATATCTTCTTATCAATGTATTTTAAAAGAATACATTCAAGGGTAAAGTTTCTCAAACATCTATCATTGATAGTAAATCTACATAGAAAGACATATAGTATGAACTACTACATGCAGAGAATGAAAAGTAAGAAGTATATGTGTAATAATGGGATCTATATCTTGGAGTAAAGTTTCAAAAACATCTCGGTATTAAATGGAACAATAAAACATGGAAAACAGAATACAACTTATGTTCAAGTTGATTTCCTTATTGAAATCCTTATATGTTACCAGATGTATAAATATATAGCTTTAATTGGTGTATAGATGACCATATCCAAAATATTAAACCGACATTACATGTGTCTTTAAGATCTAGCCTGAAGGTATATGAAGTATATATGATGGACTACATGTGATATTCAGTTAAGTGAATATAAAATATATTTAGAATAATTGTCAAGTTATTTAAATTTAGAAATTGAACCATGTGTAGATTGACCATATGCACATATCAGAACGCTATTGGGATTATGTATTTAAGTTTTAGGGTCAGAAAAGCTTAATAAGTAAAATTTCCCGGAGAGAGGTTATCAGTTGAGGGTTATATTCGTGAAGTGAAGAGATGAATGTCATGAATTAAGGTAGAACTTCGGTAAACAGTCTAAGTAATAGTTAAAACCTATAAGATGTAAATTAATATAATGGTATTATTTGATGAAACCTAAGACACGATTTAGTATATAAATGGAATTTTAGTTTGATAATCTAGAGTCTTACGAACAAGAAAATACAAAAGATAAAGGTGAGGCCTAACTATTTATTGTTGTAAACTTCTCATTAGTGAAATATCATCTTATTGTTATCCAAGAGATTTATGGTGAGATTTATGAATCAAGTCCAGCTTAACTACTATACATAGGTGCCACGTAAATAAAAATGACACTACATGTGTATTTAAGTTATATAAGGTTAGAAATGAACAGATATTATGAGTAGCTTAAGGTTTAAAGACATAAATTCGTGTAAGAATATCATAAGTCACTTTGAGAAGTATCTTCTTGTATCTGTTAGGAGAAGTATGGTTAATCAATTAAAACCAAATGTATAAACTATGAATATAAACACATATAGTAATTATATTCAGATTAAGACATATTTAGATTCACCTACACATATAGTATGTAGTAGTCAAGCTGGACTTTATAACTCAACATGATTAATATTCAATCTGTTCTGAACACTGAAAAAACTCACGTATGGAGGATAAATGATTGATAGAATAAATCATGTTGAGCATTGAAACGGAGCGTGTTCTAATTATTTGAATCATGTAATACTTAATCAACTAATTCTACTTATATTTGTTAAATATTTTGAAACCAAGTTCTACATGATAAACCAAAAAGAGAAAGATGTAGGGTTACAATATGGTACCACAAGTTTCAAAAACATCTGATATTAAATTGATACTACATGTGTATGAATAGGGTTCTAGGGTTAGGAATGAACACTATGAATATCTACGGTTTATACTTCAGAGGAATGTTTCCAGTGTAAAAGGGTCAGAAACCATCTAAATGACATTTCTAATGACATCTGAGTGAGACCAGTCTTGATCTTTAAGTTGTTGTATTTGATAGGATAAGCGACTCATTAAAAGTGAATATATATCAAACTCTTTTGAATATAGTAGTTAAGCTGGACTTGATTTTCAAACCTATATCAAGATCTTGCTTGTTTTTAACAATGAATAAACTACTATACGAGAAAAGAGAAAATTGTAATGATACGTATAAAGATGAACTTCAGTACATATGGTTAAAGTCAATAGGAAAAGCCAAGAGAGTAGAGAAAATATTAGTGGAAGAGATATAGAGATCATATTTTATTTAAACTTTGAATCAACATTTATATGAGTTAATGGAAAGGGAAGATGTAATGACGAGTACGAAGTATCAGTACTTTAACATAATACAATACATCCAATAATAAATTGGATTAAAGTTTAAAAAGCATGATGTTAAATGCTATTGTAAGATAAATAAATCAAGAATGAAGAAAATTATCAGTTGAGGGTTGTTGACGTTAAGAGAAGAGAAAATCATGAATCATGATACTACTTGGATATAATAAGATTAAATTGATATAATGGGTATTATTTGACGAAACATCAGAATATATAAAGAAATTAAAGTTTGATACTATAGAGTTTTAACAACACGAGAACACAAAAGTTGAAGTTCAAACTTAACTTTATTATCGTCTAGGACTTCCCATGAGTAATTGAACCGTAATATTATTGTCATCTAAGTCAAGTTGATGTGAATTTCTTGTGATTTTTTTTCTATTGAGAGAACAAGTAAAGTTACTCACTAGAATCTAACTTATACCAAATTCTTTTGTATATATTAGACTAGTGAAGTTATTAAAATATTCAAGACATAGATTAAAGACAACAACAAAAAACCAAGGGAGTACAGAAAATATTAGTGGTTGTTCGCTTGAGTAAAGTTTAAAAAACATAGGTGTTCAATGCTACTGCAAGATAAATGAATCAAGAATGGAGAACATTATCAGTTGAGGGTTAAGGGTTGTTGACGTTAACAGCTGAGATGTTAGTCATGAATCCTCGTACTGCTCAACATAATAAGATGAAATGAATATAATGCTATTATTTGACGAAAGTCAGATCAGATGCATAAACCATTTGATATATAAAGAAAATTAAAGTGTTACACGTAAATAAAAATGACACTATATGTGCATTTTAGTTATATAGGGTTAGAAATGAACAGATATTATGAGTAGCTTAAGGTTTAAAGACATAAATTCGTGTAAGAATATCATAAGTCACTTTGAGAAGTATCTTCTTGTATCTGTTAGGAGAAGTATGGTTAATCAATTAAAACCAAATGTATATCAAACTATATGTATAAACTATGAATATAAACACATATAGTAATTATATTCAGATTAATACATATTTAGATTCACCTACACATATAGTATGTAGTAGTCAAGCTGGACTTTATAACTCAACATGATTAATATTCAATCTGTTCTGGACACTGAAAAAACTCACGTATGGAGGATAAATGATTGATAGAATAAATCAGGTTGAGCATTGAAACGGAGCGTGTTCGAATTATTTGAATCATGTAATACTTTATCAAGTTGGACTCCTTTAAACTCTTCATAAAGTTATACATATGATCAAATGGAAAAGAAAGATGCAATGTGACATATGAGAAGTCAGTACCTCGAGTATTATAAGAAGGGAATACATGGAAGGATATACTCAAGTATAGTCTACAAAACAATTCATATTAAATGGTACATAGGAAAACCGAACATGGAGACAGTATACAAATAGATTGATTTTATATTGGAACTAAATTCAAATATAAAGCACGTTCAACTTGGTTATCTTGACCATATGCAAGATATCAGAACGATAGCACATGTCCATTTTAGTTTGAGGGTTAGACATGAACATGAAATATCATATGCAAATAGCGTAGGGTTTAAACTCATGTAATTCTGAGGAATCTTTAAGATACATGTTAATCTTTAATACTTGAAAAGACAGAGAAGGATGTCAATAATCCATAGTGAAAAATTGAGTGATTTAATTGAAAAGCATAGATGAGTTCCATGAATTAAAATAGTACTTTGGCAAAAGTATGAGTAAATGTTGTAAGATCTTGTTAATAGAGGCTCATTGTATGAAGAAATCCTAATAAATGCATAAATGATATAAAGTTCAAGTTTTAATTCACAGAAAAATTTAGTTTAATGTTGCAGAAATTAAATGTTGGCAGAAACTGATATTGGTTTCTGAATTATTTTAATTGTTAATTGACATAGTTAGTTGATTAGTAAATATGTCCAACTGTCTCTAGTAACTTAGATATGAAAAACCCAGAGTGTATAAACAAGAGTGAAAGACCTTGTTTGAAGTATATAATCCTAAATAGGCAAGTATAGTACTTCGGTAAACATGAAAGATCTGATTGATAAGTTGTGATTCGATGGAAAATCACAAAACTCAGATAAGCGATCTAAAATAATGATTTTAATTCATAGAGATGTTACAGTTGAAACTTTACAGTATTAGATTAATTTATGTCTGAAACTGACTTTGGCTTCTGAATTATTTTAGTGATAGTAGATATAGTTACTTGACAGTGTGAATCTGCTCAACTCTCACTTGTAATTCATATTTGAAAAACCGAGGGTGTATAAGAATGTGACATTTGGCTATATATGAAGTCTTGATCCTAAAAGTTTAGGATACTAATACAAACGTCAGAGTAATATGTGTAAGATGGAGTTTACAGAGTATTGTTAGAGAAAATCATAATATATATACCGATGACATGGAATATAAATTTTTATTCAGAAGACACTTTATTTTAGAGGTTCAGAGTCTTAGATTAATTTTCATAAGAAAGTGATATTGGCTTCTGAATTATTTTAGTGATAATAGATATAGTTAGTTCATCATGTGAATGTGTTCAACTCAGAATCAACTGTAATCACTTTTTAGAGGTTCAGAGTCTTAGATCAGTTTTCATCTGAAACTGACTTTGGCTTCTAAATTATTTTAATTGCAGTTGAATAAACAATGGATAGTACAGTATGTTGTTAAGCTGTCACTTGGATTCTATATTTGATCAACTGAGGAACCCTAAACAAAAGAGGGAGAGCTGTGCGCACAGTCCTGATCAAAACTAATCGCTATAGAGGATGATCGAGTAATCCAAAACTATATGATCACGATAATCATTTATTAAGTACATATGATTCATGACATAGTGAGTGTGAAGTGTCCATATGATGGGATATTACAAATGAGTATCCATGAAAATAGTTTCTATAAAATAAATGAGCTCCAAACTGTATATATGTGATATTGATTGAAATAAACTGAAGGTGAGAAATTCAGATATGGATCCTTGAAGGGTCTAACAACTACGTGTGCTAACCACATGCAAAGTATAGAAATGATACAACCGGCAGATTTACATATACGCGGAAAGAAGCAAAGAAGGACCAAGTTTGTTCTTAAGAAAAGTTAAACCCTCCACCATCAATTTTTTGCTCACACTTTTTATGAAGGGGTGTTAAGTGACATTTGAAACGTAATAGGCAAACATGATAAACTCTTTGACAATTGCGGATACATGTATTTTAAGTACACAAGTAGTAAATAGGTGTAAATAGAACAAAGAAAAGTTTAAATACAACAACTTACATGGAGTAATGGAAAAAGTGTCCAATATTTGGGTTTATTATGTATATCTAATGGGTTGCTATGAAAGACTAATGGGTTAAAGAGATCGAAGTTACATAGAGTAATGAAAGAAGTACTACGGTATTTGGATGTATTATGAATAAGTAATGGGTTACTTAGATCGAAATGATATAGGGTAATGGAAGAAGTATTACGGTATTTGGATGTATTATGAATAAGTAATGGGTGACATAGATCAACGTCACATAGAGTAACGAAAGAAGTACTACGGTATTTGGATTTATTATGATAAACTAATGGGTTCCATATTCAAGGTTATTCAAGGTTACTGGACCAGCCAGTCCAATATTTGGGTTTATTATGTATATCTAATGGGTTGCTATGAAAGACTAATGGGTTAAAAGTGACATAGAGTAATGAAAGAAGTACTACGGTATTTGGATGTATTATGAATATGTAATGGGTTCTTAGATCGAAGTGATATAGAGTAATGGAAGAAGTACTACGGTATTTGGATGTATTATGAATAAGTAATGGGTTCTTAGATCGAAGTGATATAGAGTAATGGAAGAAGTACTACGGTATTTGGATGTATTATGAATAAGTAAGGGGTGACATAGATCAACGTCACATAGAGTAATGAAATATGTACTACGGTATTTGGATTTATTATGATAAACTAATGGGTTCCGTATTCAAGGTTATTTTATGCTGGAAGAAAGAAAAACAGACATACATACGAGCAATTAATTTATTCAGTACCAAAGAATCAATTCACGTCCAAAAATGAAAAGAACATTAGTCCACGAGTAATTAATTAGTTTAGTGCCTGGCAGCGTAATATATTTGTTCGATTGCCAAAGAATTAATTCGTAAAAAAAAGGAAAAAAGAATTGGATGCAGCACCGGGACTTCCCGGGAGGTCACCCATCCCAGTACTATTCCGGCCCAAGGGCATTTAACTGCAGAGTTCTGATGGGATCTGGTGGCGTGGCCCTGGTATGACCGCATCACGCTGCAAATGGTGGTATCCAAGTTTATAATAGCCAGTTGTTGAGGCATGAACATGGTTTAGGTAAAAGTTCGAGGGAGGAATAATGTTTATCGATGATGGAGAATTTCATAGAAAAAATCAACTCCGCGAGACAATAAACCACCGGGGAAAAGTAAACCATCGCTACATTATCGCTACATTATCGTAAACCATCGCTACATTATCAAATACACGGGAATAGTTACATCGAGTCTAAAATTTAGCTTAAAGGCCCTGAATAAAATCATACTTTGCGTTGAAGTAGTCGGAATAAGATATCGGGAGCCGTCGCAACATTAATGAATCGGGAGGAGGAGGAAAACCATCGGCACCGGAATAGTTACCATCGGGTAAAAAATGTAGGCTTAAAGGCCTCTGAATTAAATCATACTTTGCGTTGAAGTCATCGGAATGGAATATCGGGAGAGCCTCCGCAACATTAATGAATCGGGAGGAGGAGGAAAACCATCGGCACCGGAATAGTTACGTCGAGTAAAAAAATTCGGCCTAAAGGCACTGAATTAATCGTTATTTACGTTGAAGTCAACGGAATTGAATTTCGGGATCCTGTCACAAAATTAAAGCAACCCCAAACATCGGGAGGAGAAGGAAACCATCGGGTCCACGGAAATAGTTACGGCCGAGTAAGAAATTAATGCTTGAAGCCCCTGAATTAAATCGTACTTTTGCGTTGAAGCGTATGGAATTTAATTTCATGAGCCCGTCGCGACACTAAACCATCGCTAATATTCGGGAGGAGGGGGAATTTCAAAAGGGACTTGACTTGATCCCTCTGAGTAATTTGTTTCGGGAGTAAAAACGGGCCTAAATTATGAATCAAGTTCAGTGGAAAGGGAAATATTTTGAATTAAAAGGGATGGGATTAAACCGGAGAAGTTCGTTAAAGGGAAATATTTAAAGTTAAAGGTATAGTAATAAAGTGAAGCAAACGGTTTGATTGATTGTTCCGAAAATAGCGTAGAAAGAAATAATAAATAAGCAATAGCAATAATTTATTCACCCTAAGTTGTAGGCAATTAATTAATAGGGTTAGTTAAATTAGGGTCCCTCTGAAAAGCAAGGGGAAAAATCAACTTAATTAATATCGGGAGGAGGAAGAAACCATCATGGAAAATTAAACCATCGGCCTCCAGGAAAAATAGTTATAATTAAATCGTACTTTGCGTTGAAATCAAAGGAATTTAATATCGGGAGCCGTCGCAGCATGAAAGCATCGCTCTATCGGGAGCCGTAGGACACAATCGGGAAAGAATATTCCATCGGGCTCCACGAAAATAGTTACATGGGGTCTTTAAATTAAGGCTTAAAGGCCCCTGGGCCAAATCATTATTTGCGTTTTCGTCAAAGGAATGGAATATCAAGAGCCGCAGCAACATTAACAAATCATAAATATCGAGAGGAGAGGAGGATGAACAATTGCTCGACCCCCTCGAAGCTAATTGTTTCGCGAGTAAGTGCGAGCCTAGTTCGTATAAGGAAATATTAAAAGGAGATGTTTTAACAAAGATAAAGTTATAGCAACCTAAAAAGTGAAGAAGACTGTTCAATTTATTTTTCTGAGAAAGCGTAGAAGGAAATACTGAAAAGGTATTAGCAACAAATAGTTGAAATTATTCCTCTGGAATTTGAGAAATTCGTAGAAGGAAATAGTACAAAGTTATAGCAATAACAAAGTCGATGCAATAATAAAAGCAAAGCAGTAGATTGAATAAAGCATTAAGTTCGTAATAAAGAAATATTTAAAAGTAGAAGCAATAGTAATAATTTGTTCCTCTAATGTAGCGGAAATGTTTAAGAAGGAAACAAGAAGAAGGGAATATGTAAAAAAAAGCATGGGAAAAATCAAATATAACACATAATACATGATACAAGGAACAAATAAATTAAGAGAGCAGAAGGAAACAAAGGAGAAACACGGGATTGAAAAGATACAAGCTGAAAGGGGGTGTGTTGTATTTATTTCTCACTAGAAATCGCAAGTATTTTACTTAGCCTTACCCTGGAATGATTAACGAGGCGGTTCGTACCCAAAATGGAGGAGTAAGGGTACTCTTTTATCCTTTTGTAATGCCTAAATGGCTTCAGAATCGCTTTCCGAGAACTTGGGCCAAAGATAGTCATGACTAACGGTAGTTGGCCCGTAGCTAAAGGTCAAATGGGGTATCTCTCGCATCGGGAGCCTTTGTCGGACACCGGGCCAGTACAGTTAAGCACTGTCTTTATCGGGACCATAACTTCGTTACCCTTCCGGAAACTTGGGCTAAAGATAGTCATGACTAAGGCTAGTTGGCCCGTAGTTAAAAGTAATCCGGGTCCCATCGCTGATCGAGATCTGTCGCACCGGGACCATTTGTCGGACCACGCACAGGGCAACCGAGACCATTCTCTCCTTGTCGGAACCCTTCCGGGAACTTGGGCCAAAGAGATAGTTAGCGACTAAACTAGTCGCTAAAGCAGTTAGGCGAGCCGGTGATGACCATCGGGACCATTTTCTGGAGCCAGCAACCCGAGCAGCCTAGAGATGCTTTGTACATCGAGTGTGTCGAGGGACCACGGGCATGAGAAGCCTGGAGTATTGGAACCAATTCTGGGACCATCGAACCGGCCGTGGATCAATTTTGGTCGGGGCGAGGGTTTAGGGAAGGATCAGAGATGGGACCATTTTGGGCATTTTCTGGAGTTAAGAGTCAATACCTTTTTGGGGTTGATCTGGGCGGGGCGGGGCGGGGCGGGGCGGGGTTGGAGTAAAGTAGGGTCTCTGATGGATCAGCGAGCAGATCAGATCTGGGACCACGTAACCCA
>JAYKYS010000602.1:30000-32166 GCA_036924285.1 Asterella californica
TTCCCTCCCAGCAATTTCAAGCACTTTTTAACTCTCTTTTCAAAGTCCTTTTCATCTTTCCCTCGCGGTACTTGTTCGCTATCGGTCTCTCGCCGGTATTTAGCCTTGGAAGGAATTTACCTCCCGCTTAGGGCTGCATTCCCAAACAGCCCGACTCGTAGACAGCGCCTCGTGGAGCAGCAGGGTCCCGGCCCGACGGGGTTCTCACCCTCTCTGACGCCCCTTTCCAGGGGACTTAGGCCGGGTCCGCCGCAGAGGACACTTCTCCAGACTACAACTCGTGCCGCCGAAACGACACGATTTTCAAGCTGGGCTTCTCCCGGTTCGCTCGCCGCTACTAGGGGAATCCTTGTTAGTTTCTTTTCCTCCGCTTAGTGATATGCTTAAACTCAGCGGGTAGTCTCGCCTGATCTGAGGTCAGTGCTGTTCCGGTAAATCAACACCCTGAAAGAAGAAGAAAAAGGGAGAGAATATGACAGTTTGAAAGGGCCCTCCTTAAACCCTTCAAACCGCTCCCTTCTTCTTCGACTCACAGAGGTCTCTTTTCCCGAATCTTTCCTGTGTATATTTTCGCCAAGGCATCTAACGAGAAAGGCGTGCTGTTCTGGCTCTTTTAACTCCGGCCCCTTATCACGGGGGGCCTTCGTACCATCACCTTCACGCACGCCCTGCTCGGACGATGCCCACGACGACTGCATTTAAACCGACCGCGACCACTCGGCTATTAAGACCGGCGTTCCCGGACGGTCAAGTCCACTCTCTCTCCGTACCAAAGTACAGAGAGAGGTGAGTTAATGCGGCGACGCTCAGACAGACGTGCCCTCGGTACGAGACCTCGGGCGCAATATGCGTTCAAAAACTCGATGATTCGCGGAATTCTGCAATTCACATTAGGTATCGCATTTCGCTGCGTTCTTCATCGTTGCGAGAGCCAAGATATCCGTTGCTGAGAGTCGTAAGATTTTTGTTTGGTATTGCTTCGAAGAAACCACCACCGAATCCGCGGGCTCCTCCTTCCAGTCCCAATGCCTTAATCCGAATTGCCAATTTCCGGTTAAGGCAAGAGAAGGAAAGAGATCCTCCGACCGGAACGGAAACCGAATCCGCGGGCTCTTCCCTTCCAACCCAATGCCCTCCTCGAAACTACGTTTGTTCCGAAGAAGGCAAGAGAAGGAAGAGAAGAAAACCTCCGACCGGAACGGGTTCCGAATCCGCGGGCTCCTCCCTTCCGATCTCAATGCCCTCCTCGGAACGTCAGTTTCGAAGAAGGCAAGAGAAAGGAAAAGGAGAAAACCTCCGACCGGAAACGGTGAGATCTCCCCGGAACAAAAGGCTCAGCCAATAATTTTTCCTATGGTTTGTTCTCCGTTAGGAGAAAGATTCAAGGAAGAGCACCGGACAGACGGATCCATGGCAAGCTCTTCGCGTCCGTAGAACTTGCGGAATCCGAAGGCCCGGAGGAGGAAGACGGCAGTACTACAGGACCGTGACGGCGGGCATCCAAAGACTTCCGTTAGTCGTTCACAAGGACGGATGTCCGCACCAGAAAATCGCCCCGGCCCTGAACGTCCTGAAGTGTCTTGATCCCGTCGGTGCCCCACAACTCGGAGGGGTGACTCGAAGGACGAGTCATTTAACACCAATGAATGCCGGAGTGCTTTTCCACTACAGCTCCGACACCCGAGACCACCACAGCGGGTCCTTTATCAATGACGGGTTTTCAAGACACTCCCGGGACTTCAAGGACGGGGCGGTATGCCGGTACGGCATCCGCCCGAGTTAACGGCTAGCGGGTGTCTATAGACGCCCGTCGCAGGTCGCCAGGCCGACGACCACCAGCTTACACCGGGACGTGTCTACTCGCGTTCGGCACAAGATCACACGCGGACCCCAACAGACTCCGTCATGTCTTCGTAGAACGAGCTACTCCAAGCAGGCCAATGCTGGAAAGATCCTCTACGAGTCGTACGGAAGATGTTGCGAATCGAGACATTAAAGACCGACCCCCCGGCACTCACGAGGACCTCTTGCCCGGGACTCCACCCCGCTAAAGGCAGAACCGCGACGGACAGAAAAGCCACAAGTGAACACCGACGGAGACCGGTCCAACCCCCCGGCGGCCACGCCTCACGACGCGGCACCTCTAAAAAGTACAATTTTTAAATT
>JAYKYS010000603.1:0-32164 GCA_036924285.1 Asterella californica
CCACAACACTTCCTGACACTCTGACTACTGTACACTCTGCCACCACAATTTGTATATGCGGCAATTCATCTACATGTGGCTATTGGGCCACATCACTTCAAACTTCAGCTCTGGCATCACTGTTGGTAGGTAAGAGTGTAGGCCACGTCAGGGTGATGCCATTGGTCTCCACAGCCACAGGCACTCAGGGTGAAGACACTTGTATGACGTGCATAGTCAACACAACCCCAGGCTGCTGCTGAGTGTAGAGGCTGCCATCTTGACGCCCAAACGGCATGGATGTTTGTTTCCATCCCTTCCCTCATTGTTGAGAGAACATATGTACACTGCCTTGTCCTCCCCAAGTACAATGTTGCAGCTGTATGTCCATCACTGAACACAACACAATCAGAATTATTACCTTGGGGCAATGCGTCAGTGCGCCATACTTGCTGTTCCCATGCTTCTCAAAATCAAAGTTGGCCAGGCTGCAGATGTCGCCGACCCCCCTCGACAAAGACAGTGTGGTCGCTTACAAAGTCCAGGATGGCCTCAGTACAGTAGGGCAGTGAGAAGTACAACACAAAGGGAGTCAGCAGGATGCTGGCCATCTCCTCCACAAACTGGGTGGCCTGTGGCACAGGTTGCAGCCAAAGGTAAGTTTGCTTACAGGCTACCTGGATACAGATGCATAGTGGCTATGGTACAGCAATGTTTATGTTTGCTACAGGCCACATGGATATAGGTGCACGGTGGCTGTGTAGCAGCCATAATGAGATTACTTGCAGGTCACAAGTTACATGGGTACAGTTCAATCAAATGCAGGTACATGGTAGCTATGGAACAGCCATGGTCATGGTGATTGCAAGTAACGGCTACAAGGCTACAAGTTACATGTATGCATGCAAGCACCTACATTACAAGTTACATGCATACATATACATGTGCATGGTAAGCACATGGCACACAAAGAGATTGGGATGGCACATCCTGTGGAACAGGCATGGCTTTGATACAACAACTATTTTGTTTCTACTGAAGCAACAGGGTACAACGAACTTTTGGTGAACGGTAGTTCAGCTGGTGATATTCAGGACAACAAGGCTGGCATATCTCAACATAGTCAGCAGAAAGCGAGAGGGAAAGGGAGGGGGGGGGGGGGGGGTGGGGGTGCGCATGCGCTACACAATCCCCCTGACAAAACGAAATGTTGTGTCAGTGGCTGTGCAAGCCGAGCGCAGCATCAAAAGTCATGACCAGCATGTGTCACTGATCATAAGGCAAACTCCTCTCTTGCAGCCACAGCACTACGGACACCTGTGGCTTCTGCCATACGTAAAACGATACTCAAATGACCTAATGAAGGAAGTGTTAGACACGTAAGTGACTGCGGCCTGTTCCTCAAAGCATCACCATCCTGCCATGTGGCAGAAGTGGCAGAGCATGCGCCCTTACTTCATTCGATAGACTATGTATACAATGGAGAACCAACAACAAGTTTGAGGTATGCACAAGGCAGTGAGGCGGCAGCCATTCAGGGGCTAGCAGACGGGCTCAGCAACCAACAGCCCACATAGAAAAGCGTTTGCTGATGCTGTGAAAGGTACTGCCAGGAAAACAGCAGACGTTGGGAATGGAACAGGGCTTCAAGGCTGTTATGGACCTCCTGACCAGTGACAGGGACTGCTATCAAATAAACAACCCTTGAGAAGGGAACAGGGCTAAAGCGCTGTGGTAGCCCTCCAGAATGTGACAGGGTCTGCTGGGAAAGCAGCATACCTTGAAAGGGAACAGGGCTTGGAAGTTGTGGTGGACCTCCCGGGTGTGGGCCCGACCCCTCCAGTGGCGGGGCAGGTAGTGGGTGTGTGCCACTACTTCCAGCAGAGCCAGCTCAGGGTCGAAGGCTGCGCCCGGCTCCTGTACAAGGGCCCGGCTCAGGGCCAGAATGATCCCCAGCACTGCTGCCCACCTGCATCAATGTGGCCAAAACGATACAGCCGGCAAGCATTGCCAGGCTGGCAACAGCATGCACTGCAGATGGCCTGCATAAATGTGGCCAGAATGATACAGCCGGCAAGGCTTGCCAGGCTGGCAACAGCATGCACTGCTGCCCATCAACATCTTTTTGGCCAGGACAAACAAAGACAGCAGCAAGGGTTGTGCGCACGGCGAGAGGACGCACTGCTGCTTGGCTGGGTTGCTTCTGACAGGTGGGCGGTAGGATCCGTATGCATCA
The DNA here is from genome assembly GCA_036924285.1 of Asterella californica. Taxonomy (NCBI): domain Eukaryota; kingdom Viridiplantae; phylum Streptophyta; class Marchantiopsida; order Marchantiales; family Aytoniaceae; genus Asterella; species Asterella californica. The sequence continues at coordinate 2,216 of JAYKYS010000603.1, forward strand.
CTTATGTTTGTGCATTTCTGAACAGCAGAGCCATTTCTAGTGGTTGTGTTGTACTGATGCTCAGGTGAGGAAGACCTGTGAGACTGGCAATGGTTGCGAAAAGTGGTGCATGCACTGATGCTCAGGTGAGGAAGATCGGTGGGACCAGCAATGCTCACAAAACATGGTGCATGCACACTGAGGGCAGTGGGCGTTATTGAGGTCAAAATGGACGAGGGTATATCCATACAGCCTAGCAGTCTGAATCCCAAGCTGGCAACAACATGTTGATGATTCGGGTTTGCTTCCAGCACGTCTGGTGCCCACAACAACATTGCTGCATGCCTGGCAGAGTCTAGGACTTTCCAGCGTTTTGTTGAGTGGATGGGTTCTTGGAAAACACGACGCATCATCATGACTCAGTGTTGTAGAGGATTGAAGCAACAAAAGCACAAATGCAATGACTGGATACTGCAAAGACAAAAGAGAAAAGAGATAAAATCTCAGAAAGATTTTGATATTAGACCAGTATTTATCTGATACCCCAATGCACCCAAAAGAGGCAAAGGGAGGACATGCCTTCATGTGCCTACCTCAGTATGAACTGGAGACCAATGACAATGATTTCAAAAAGTATTACAAAAAGTAGTCTGCCTGATTGTTTGTGCTGTGAACTTGCACTGATATTACAAGAACCAGGACAGGACTCTCACCAAACTACATGCCGCCCAAACAGATCACGCTCCAGCAGAAAGTCGTCCATGAGGGTCATGAAGAGCAGCAGCGCGGCAAAGCTGCCAGCAATGAAAGCCACAAAGTTGGCCAGATGTGTGAGGGCTGGGGAAGGAAACTGCTGCAGGTACTTCTCTGCTGCCTTGTGACTGGAGTCTAGCCTGCAGGATTGACAAGCAGCTCGTGCAACAACCATAAGAAGCCATTGCAACAGGCATTGAGCCGACCAATGAGCGTAAAAAACAACACATAACTCTCCTGTTTGGTTCGCAAGGTCAATTGAGTAGAAGCACTTTAGACAAAGGGGGGCCTCTGAATGTGTACTCAAAGTCCCTTCCAAAGGCATTTGGCCAAGAAATTGAGTGGGACTAGCTGTGAAACCCAAGGTCTCAAAATGGGTTTGAAATAAGTCTTGACCTGGTGAGCTGAAACAGTGGGCAGTACCTGAGGCACAGTACCAAAATGCAAGCTGTAATGAAGAGGCGCCTTGAAAACTGCAGCTGGGAAGTGCAGCTTTGCCAAGCAGTCTTGAAGCCACCCAAATTGACCCCCCTGCCTTGATCGTCTTTTTGGCAAGCAATGTGCAGATCAATGCAACGTCTAGACATCTGATGTCATGCTGCAAATTTACGCGCAGCAGGCAGCAGTGGGAAGTTTCCTACGAGCTATGCTTCTAGAGTGGAACATGAGCCTGTCTTAAGCACAAGGGCAACTGGGACTTTCCCAAGGCAACACCAAAAAGGCGGGTTGAGGGGGTGAAGAACAGGATGAGGGCCCGCAGGCAAACTTTGAGGGTGTCAATGAGCTGATCCTTGCCATAAGCAGAGGGAACAGGTGAGGTTTAAGGGAGATAAAAAGGCAGACGGGGGTCAGGAGTGGAGGTCAAGGGTGGGACAGGAGTGCCAATCGAGGGTGGGTCATGGGTGGGAGTTGATGGTGGGGTGAAGGGTGGGATGAGGGGCAGCTGACCTGTGTCGGATGTAGTGAGGCAGCTCGTTGAACTCGCGCATGCGCCAGTAGGCCAAGCCCGACCAGCGGCGAGCCCCTATGCTGCTAGGGTGATGGTAGAACTTCTCAGCATTGCGCATGAAGAAGTAGATGAGCAGGAACAGCATGAGGAAGGGGGACACGAGCAGGTTGCAGACTGCCATGCGCCTGCACATCAAGCAGGAAGATGTCATGCAAGAGCTATCATCAGCGTACCAGGGTGCTCTTAGCTTTTGTACTATATAACCTCTCGCTTATATAGTACAAAAATCCGAAAACATACCCTTTGCTAGCACAAACAGATACTAGATTCGGCTTGTTGCCATTCAGGTATCCAATCCCATGCACACGCACTACAGCGATACAAAGGCCAGCACACATTGCCTCACAATGTGGCTCCAGACTTAAAACCATGTTTTGCACACATGACATGTGTATGCTGAAGTTCCTGCAGTCAGGCTTGAACTGCACGGCGAGCACAGCTGGGCAGAGGAAGGTTCTTGCAATGAGCTGTTCTGTTCTGTGGTTGTTGAAGCAGGAGCTTTGGCGTATCACAGTCAGTCAAACAAGTCCTCCCAGTATGCCAGATTGCCCACACAAAGGAAAGAACTGCCTGGCTCCCACAAGGATACAGGAGCTGCAGCAGCATGACGCCATGCACAGCCACTGATGCTGCACTGCTGGCACAGCAGGCCCAGCATGAATCAATGCACGGCCACCAAAGGTGGTAGGCACCTGTGAGCAGTGAGCATGCACTACTGTCACGCTGTATGTGATGTTTAGCCTTGAAAGTTGAGATGCCAGATGCAAGCTGGCTAGACTGAAGTATTGGATCGTCGCATACAGAAACAAGAGTGCATCTCAAGGTGTTACTGCCAGGGATGGTCAATGCACAGCTTGTGCAGAAGACGCTGATAGCAAAGGAGCCTGCCATGATTATGATACATACTATACTGATACCTGGGATGTTTAGTGCATCACTCCCCCCGCCCAGCCCCAACTTGCCACTGCCGACGCGCAATGCTTACCTGAAGCGTCTCTGCAGAGCCTGAGCATCCTGAAGGAAAGCAGGCTTGAGGCGGAAATCCTCCCCAAACATGCAATCCAGCAGACCACCAGTGCAGGTTCCACTCCAGCGTCTTGGTCAGCATGAACTTCTTGCGCAAGCCTAGGCATGGCGTGCCAACATGCAGCGCCAAGACCCCTTTGTTCAGCATTCCTATGAGGTAGTTCTCTTTGCGCATGATACGTGAGACCACATCATGCTCTGTCAGGTCGCGCACTATGCAAAGCCGGGTGGTGTTTTGAACCTGCAAAAGACGGCACACAGCATATCTTGATCATGTAAGCAATGCAGAATCTGCAATTCTGCAGTCAAAAGTGCACCACAAAATGGTTGTATTAGGGTCCTGGCACTGCAGACTTGCGCAGATGCCTGAGCAGGTCTGACTCAACAATAACAAAGTAGCAGTGACTCCGCACATTGAGCAGCTGAGCAATGTTGCAGGCTACAGTGCACAGCAACTGCTGCGTCAACAAGTGAGAATCATGAAAGTTCATGGCACGCTCCTGTGCATACACAGCAGATCACAGCTCAGCATGTGCAAAGCATGTGCACAGCATAGCATGTGCAATGCCATGTGGGCAGGCAGGGCTCACATTGACAATCCTCTTGGCCACCTCTGGCCATGTGACTGTCTTGAGCTGGCTCTCTGACAAGCCCAGCTTGTGTGTGGTAAAATGCCTTATGTCAGAAGCAGCGTGGATGTCTCGTACAGCATGACAGAGGCTGTACAGCCAGTAGACAGAAAAGATGGACAAGTACATCACACACACGCAATTCCAGAGGGTAGCTCCTTTAGCAAAAGGGTGGTAATCAATGGCCACCTGCAATAGACACGAACACGTGAACGGGGTCTTACAAAACCCCAATGGATAGGATGCTAAGGCATAATGGCTACACGTGTGACAGGGAGGAAGGTATATTGGAGAGGAGAGAGAAGGGCAAGATGTATGGGAGGAAAGGGGGCGGGGGGGGGGGGGGGGGGGCAGGGGGGGCATACACAGAACCCACACATCGTGCTGGCCCTGTAGCCTACGAGATTGTACCGTGAGACTTGCAGACCTGCTCAGCTCTTGTTGATTCACGTTCATGCACCGCAAGCTTGCTTATGTGTATGCTACTGATTGAAACTTTGTGCAGCCAAGGCGCTGGGCCATAGTGGCTGAGACCCCACCTCAGCAATGTCACATGTCCCAGCAATCACACATTCACTTTGCAGCGCCCTCCATTTGACCGATAACAGCAAGAAGCCTGAGAAGACAACAGTGAATCCCAGGGCTAGCACATTCAACAGGCGAGCTGTCACAATCACACCAAAACCCTTCTCCTCATAGTACCTGCAATTGCAAGTGTGGACGTTCAAGCTGCCAACAATGTGAAATGCACTCATTCTCTGGCACACCCATTGTGGTCACACACCTATAGACCCGAATGAAAAATTGATCAAGATTTTGTATAGCTTCCCACTCATAGCTTTCTGAGCTGAATAAGTCTGGACTTTGTAGCGATGCAGGAGGTTGACTGCACCACACATAGAGTTATGTGAGCTGCAATTGCTGCAGCTGTGATTTCAAGACCCGGTGTCAACTCTGTTTTGCACCTTGCCAAGTTTTCGTATGCAAAGTCTGCGCTAGCTGTGTTATCAGTTGTCCTCATGTTTTTGCAGCAAGAGTAGGCTGTTACTAGTATGCCCTACGCGCTGAGGTAAGCGCACGTGCTGGACCAGCTGCTTTAGCTGCTCCTGCCGCAAGCGCTTTGTGAGGTACAACATGCAGTCTGTGACCTCTACCAATAGCGGGTTGTGGCCCCAGGCTGCAAAGTAGCTGCTAACACTGCATTGGTGGCAGGGCCAACACAGCTGCAGCTGTAACAAGTTACGAATCCAGCGTCAGTAGTCCGGGAAAGCCTTCGGCAACAGCTTGTCAAACACTCAAGTTTTTTCTGAGTGTGCTCAGGACGCCTTTGGCGTTACATGTAAGGACGAGTGTACGGAGCACATAAGATCACGCCCAAGAAACGTAGCCGCGCTGATATAAGCTTTCCATGGTACTGCAGGCACGGTCAGCAACGCCAGGTAAGAGGCGCTGACATATAGCGAGGGGGTAGTCTATGTATGCATGTATGTATGTATGTATGTTTAATGTCCTTGGGACCATCTGAGGGCCAACAGACAAGCTTCTGTTCATGCAACTTCATCTTAACTAACTCAGAATACTGCTCCTTGTAGAAAAGCAACTCCTGATGAATCCACCGCACATGTTCGCTTCACACCTAGTAAAAAAGTCTGAAACTGAGCAGGCTTGCTGAAACAAGCTGGCATGACTAGCTCGCAAAGAGCTGTAAACAGGGCAATCAAACAAAAAGTGGTGCTCATCCTCCACATGTTGTGTTGACCTGCACACTAGACAAAGCCTGTCTTTCCTATCAAGGTGAACACTGTTTTCCCACCGTCCTGTGTCAACACGCAGACCATGGCAACCACTTCTGAACCTGCTCAACAGTCTCCTATTTGAAAAACACTTGACGTCTGAGAGATACTGTGCATACACATACTCAGGTTGTAGTCCGATTTGCATGTGACTCACGTGTTCATCACGCGAAGGCTACCTTTGGTGGTCTCCTCTCTATAGCAACCGCTTACGCAGCGGATACACCCATTGCAAAACCGCGTACGTGACCGAGAGCAAGATCAGGATTGTGTGAACGTGCGGTCACATTCCTTAGCTCCTGAAGATACCTCGCACCCCAAAGCCAAATTATAGTTCACCTTTGTTCCGGCGATAAATACATCACAAATGGCGCACAATTTGAAGACCATTCAAGCAAATGTTGAGTTTGAAAAAGAGGCATCGTCAGCACACTTTGTACGTCAAATTGCTATCACTGCAGATCACTGCGCAAGTCGGCGCGATTTTTGAATGTCTGCCTGCACAGGCAGCAATACACTTCTGGGCTCCATGGTGCGAGCCTTGCAAGCACATGGATGTTGTCTTCGAGGAGCTGGCGAAGGAGTACCCCGTTGTAAATTTTCTGAGAGTATGACATGCTGAGCAAAGTTTACACAAGCATTCCAGTTGGAGCTTGCAGCTCTCATTATTTACAAGTCATGTCTTAGATCAGCATGCAATTCAGGTCGAAGCTGAGGAACTTCCAGACATTTCTGAACAATATGATGTATCAGCTGTGCCTTTCTTCGCTTTACTGAAGGTGACCCAGCCAACCTGTCCATGGTCATGTTTGATTTCAAACCATTGTCTTCCCCTGTTTACTCTGCACGAGCAGTGCACAGAAGACCACGTTATTGTTCCAGCAGTTCGCTGCTTTCAAGGCTCAGTCCTGACCTTTTCTTTGGATGCATGTATGCAGGATCACAAAGTGGTTGACCAGATAGAAGGTGCAGATGCAGCAGCCTTGACACAAAAAATCACCAAGCACTTTGGCTCTTCAGCAGCATCAGTCACCGGCCCCATAGCTCCCTTGCCAAATGCCAGGATTGCAAGCAATGGCGCAGCATCCACATCAGGTGCTGCAAATGAGGCCGGCACCAAACAGCAGTCACAAGAAGAGCTGCAGACCATGCTAGACAAGCTGGTGCATTCTGCCCCGGTTCTGCTGTTCATGAAGGGCTCTGCCACAGAGCCCCGCTGTGGTTTCAGCGCCAAAGTGGTGCATGCTCTGCAGCAAGCAGGAATTGACTTCAAGCACTTTGACATTCTATCCAATGATGCTGTGCGACAAGGGCTCAAGGTCAGTGTGTCTTACGCTCACATGCTTTTGTCTGATGGAGTGAAGTAGCAATGACTACATCACCTCAATATGGCAACTCTGTATACCTTGTTGGCATAGCATATTGAGCAGTCAGGTGTGAGCTTCTTCCCCACAACAAAGTTTTTGCTGAGCCATACCTCTCTGATGTCCTTATGCTTTCTGGTCCTTGTGGCTCAGGTCAAGCCTAAGTGGTTTTGAAAAATTGCTTTTGGTGCTTGAATGGAAGCCATCACCATAGTGCGCACATCAGTATTGCTCTGCCTACCATGCAGGGCTTCACGCAGTGGCCAACTTACCCTCAGCTCTTGGTCAATGGTGAGCTGCTGGGGGGGTGCGACATCATCATGGAAATGCAGCAGGATGGTAGCCTCAAATCAGCTGTGCAGGAAGCCTTGGGCATGAAATTAGACATCAAATCTGCTGTGCAGCAGCGCATCAAGCAGTTGCTGGACTCGAAGCCTGTCATGCTGTTCATGAAGGTATCATCCTTTGCTGATTGCTTGCAGTTCTGCCATGTGGCCAAGCCAGTTTGCGCTGACCTCAAGCAGAACACAGAGGCTGCTTGTGCCCAGTACATAATCAGCTTAAGTGCGGTGCCCATGAGGTGTATGCAAGCAGAACCTGTTGCAGGACCCCATCAATGATCTGGTCCCTTTGTGCCCCAACTCCTCGTATTGGATGTGAACTTCATTTACAGTCTGCCAACAGCACCTGGAGCAATGCATACCTGTCATGCATGGCTCAGAAGCAATATTGTATATTGACTTGTCATCATGTACTCATTTGTTCAGGCAGGCGTCTCCTACTGAGAACTGTGTTGCAACACAGTGAAGCGATGTTCTGGTGGCCAAGGCTAAAATACTTGCCTGAAGAAGATGCTCTTGGACCCCATTGGAGTTGCTGTCATGCTTGCAGGGCAATCCTGACGCTCCCCGCTGTGGCTTCAGCCAGAAAGTGGTCTTAGCACTTAGGTCTATTGATGTTTCGTTTGACACCTTTGATATCCTCACAGACGAAGAAGTTCGACAAGGCTTAAAGGAGTACTCACAGTGGCCAACATATCCCCAGCTGTATGTCAAAGGCGAGCTGCTTGGAGGTTGTGATGTTGTTCTGGAAATGCAGCAAGATGGTAATACTCTGTTGTGGCTCACAATACCATGGCTCCAGATATGTGCCATTGATTGACCTTTGCACAAATCTGCCATCATCTCTTGCCATGTCAACACGCATCACAAGTCCGGTTGCGTTCATGACTGTGTTGGCTTTTCTACAGTCCGTGACCAGGTCAGGGTGGATGTCATAGCACCGTCCTGGCACTATGTTGGTCACACAGGCTGGCACATGGTCCACGGCTCATGACTTGGAGGAATGCACCACTCTGGAACAAACTCATTCTCCCATATCGTCTCTGGGTGTCAGCTGGAGTAGAGTCCATATATAATTGCTGCATTGAACCTTCTTGCCCTGGGGTGACTGTTTGTCAAGCACAGGCCAGAGCTCCTGCCTGAATTGATTGTTCTCAGGTGAGTTGAAGCACAGCATAGATGAGGCTCTAGCAGGTGACAGTGGGGACAATGTGGAGCAGCGAATACACAAGCTACTCCGACAGAACCCTGTCATGCTTTTCATGAAAGGTCAGCTGCTGCTTCCTTGGTCTGCTTGCCTGCTAGCAAGATCATCATATGGATGCATCATCCACTCTATGACCCACAGCTGAGCTCATTCCATGCCTGTCATCAGCAGGTGTGTAGCATGCATGTACACTATCGCCAAACACAATCACACGCGCTGTTGATCGAATTTGCTTGCTGTGCAGCATTTTCTTGCTTTGCAATTCTGTGTAACATAGATTGACTTTGGCATTCAAATGTGATAGCAGTGCTACTGCTGCCATACATCCTGTCACATGCTGTACTGTTGTATCAGACGAAAACTGTGTCATGCTACTTGTACACACAAGGTCACTCTCCCAAATCATGCATGCAACATGAACAATCTAGCAGATCTGCAGCCAAACTCACATCGCATGCAATAGTACATTGGCACTGCAGGATCTCCAGAAGAGCCTCGCTGCGGCTTCAGCCAGCGTGTTGTTGCAGCCCTCAAGGCTACACAGGAACCTTTTGAGTCTTTTGACATTCTATCTGATGATGATGTTCGACAAGGGCTCAAAAAGATGTTTGACTGGCCAACCTTTCCTCAGCTGTATGTGAACGGTGAGTTGCTGGGAGGTTGTGACATCATCACAGAGATGGCCAACAGCGGTGATCTGCAAGAGAATATTGAAGAAATGAAGAATCGCATGACTTAGGTAGCTGAATTTTGAGCATGTGATGAATTTGGTATGTTCACTATGTGCTCACGCCAGTTATGTAGCGCAGAAGAAAAGCCTATGCAGCAGTGTGGTCACGCGTTTGATTCTTTTCGTGTTACAGGTATGCGGATGTATAGCTTCCTGTTGAGACTGCTCAAGCCAGTGGTGTAATCAATTGGCAGGTGTAGGTGTATGTAGCTGTAATGCATTGTGAGCGGAGATTATATTGGACTTTGCCCCGGCGACTGCTGTCCTCAGCTCGTTGTGCGACATGTCAATCGGCACAGCTGGCTTTTGCAAGACCATGACCAGGTCATGCTGCAGCTGCCATAAACTGTGCCATTACCAGTGTAACGGCAGTGCTTGCTTAAAACCACACTTGTGCTAGCAGCTGCAGCATAGTTTCTATACAACTTGTACTGGCTGTTTTTGGGCATGTACCTTAAGCTTTATGATCAGGTGCCAAGGAGGTCATGTACAGAGCAAATTACGTGATAGTATACATACAACACATGGTGCATGTACGTCGACACAAAACGCATCTTCCAGGTTCATATGCTGCACTTCAACTAGCCAGTCCCCAGACGTCCCCATGTTGGTCCAGGCCCAATGCTAATTCACTCGATAGGATTTGCACAAGAGACATGTATATATTTGCCAAACTGACCACTGATGTTTGCTTGATGATGACAAGGCCTCGTTTGCACTGTTTGCCAAGTGTATCAATCAATTAATCAAGTCCGGATAATTTGCTGATTCCGCCCTAGCGGCGTTTTTGGTCGGTCCTAGTAAACCCGCCCTGCCAGCTGTCAAGTGTGTTGTTCCAAAGCTGCATGCAAACAAGCGGCGATTCGCGGGCATCAAGCAAGGCTGACTGGCCCGAGCATCGTGCGAAAACCCAAACAGCAGAATCGCTCAGTCAGAATTGTGTGCGAACTGCACAAAAGCCCAGGGAACGCGGCGATCGCTTGTAGCGTGAAGCACAGCGATCGTTTGACTTGACCGCGGGGCCCTTCACACACAGCGTTCGGTCTCGACCGTTTCCATCCGGTATGGCTCTTGCCAATGGCAACCATGAGGCTTACACCCCTCAGAGCATCCTCGTGACCGGAGGAGCTGGTTTCATCGCGTCTCACGTTACCAAGCTGTTGGTGACGCAGTACCCGCAATACAAGGTAGAGTGACTTTGCGTACAGCATGCTGCTCATCCTCTGGAAGTAGGATGACCCCCAGCTGCACAAGCGGCCCACCTCGTTGAAGCACAGCGCCAATAACACACAAACTCAAGTTTCAGGTTAGCACCAGGACCTATTCTGCCTGCAGGTGGTGGTTCTTGATAAGCTAGACTACTGTGCCACATTGAACAACTTGACATTTGCTAAGGAGCATCCAAACTTCAAGGTAACCAACAGCAGTCTTGCCCATCCAAGCACAGCAAGAGACTAATTTTCAGCTGAAACACTCAAAAGAAGTTTACACGCTGCAGTTCATCAAGGGTGACATCCAAAGTGGTGATCTGCTCAGCTACATTCTGGACACAGAGAAGATAGACACAGTGATGCATTTTGCTGCTCAGGTTGGTGCCCGATTGGAATCTGGAGTGTCATAGTCTTCCAATGCAAACTGCAGTGCAGCTGCATTGCAAGCAGGCCATTGACACATCACCTGCAACTGGTCCTGCAGACTCATGTGGACAACTCCTTTGGCAACAGTTTGGCATTCACAATGAACAACACATATGGGACACATGTATTGCTGGAGGCCTGCCGAATGTCTGGCAACATCAAGCGTGTCATCAATGTCAGCACAGATGAGGTCTACGGTGAAAGCAGCTTGGGTGCCGAAAAGGGTGTGTACCACTGTCAGACAATGTTACCATTGCTGCTGCTTCCTTTGACGTGTTGTGTGATGCCACGAGCTTCCTGCAATGCTCACAGATGTGTACCATGCTTTTATGCAATCACTTGCAGCAGGTATGACAGCCAGCGTCGTCTCAAAACCAAGTTTGCTTTTTGTTTCCAACTGACGGTGTTTGACTTTACTGCACTGAGCTACCTGCATTAGCTCTTGAGCTCATTCACCTGGACTGCTTGGCCCAATGCAGCATACTTGCTGTGTGTCCTGCCTTTGTTCCTTGACATGTACTGGTCGTGATTGTGTTTTCCTTTGAAGGTCTGATTGAGAGCAGTACACTGGAGCCTACAAACCCATACTCAGCTGCCAAAGCTGGAGCCGAGATGATGGCCAAGGCTTACTACACCTCCTATAAGCTGCCTATCATCATCACCAGGGGCAACAATGTGTATGGCCCAAACCAATTCCCAGAAAAGATGATCCCCAAGTTCACCCTTTTGGCTAGCAGGGGGGAAGATCTACCAGTTCATGGTGACGGTGAGGCAGCACCTTCGTTTGTGCAATAAAACAGCTGCACAAACAACCTTTCAGCATGTTTGGACTGCAAAACCATTCCCTTCTGGCTTCAAAAATAGTGCACTTCTGTGAATGACAGGGAATGGATTGTTGATAGCATCTAAACCAAGCATGCAAATCCCAATATTGCCTTGCCGCATTAGCAGCCTAGCTTGCAGCTGCAGCTTGTGTGACCTAGGTCAAGCACTTGGTCTGTATTCAAACACACCATATTCATTATGACTGCTTGTGCATGTGGTTTTGCTGAAGAATGTGCTTTCAATGCTGTAGGGATTGCAACCAGGAGCTACTTGTATGTGGAAGATGTAGCAGAGGCCTTTGCGTGCGTACTGCATAAGGGAGTTGTTGGAGAAGTGTACAACATTGGTACTCAGAAGGAGCGCACTGTACTGGATGTTGCCCAGGACATTGCCAAGGTCTTCAAGCTTCCTGCAAGCAAGATTGTACATGTCAGGGACCGCGCATTCAATGACAGGTAGGCACTTGCTTGCAAGCTTTTCCTGTGGCAAGCTGTCATTATGATGGCAATTCCTGCAAATTTGCGATGTCTGCACAACAGACAAAGGAATTTTCAGGCAGTGAACACTCTGACAAAATTGATGCAATTATGCAGGCGGTATTACATTTGCGACAACAAGCTGAACACACTAGGTTGGCGAGAGCAGACCAGTTGGGAGGAGGGTCTCAAGAAGACGATTGACTGGTATTTGCAACATGGCTTCAAGGAGTTCTGGGACAATGGGGATGTTGAAGCAGCTCTTCAGCCACACCCTGTCATGCACCCTCAGCAAATGCTCAGTGGAGCAGCAGTCACCACCCCTTAGTGTTGCATTGCCCATAGTTCTTGTTCCTCTTGTTTCTGCCACAATTTGAGTGAATATGCCCAATGAAGGCAGATTTAGTCAGATGATCACACCCTTCCTGTGCTTTTTTGTCAGTCTTCCTTGTGGTCGTTTGAGTGAACGGAGTAACCCCTGTGCATTCTTCTGTACTTCAGTGATTGCACAACAGTGATTGAAGGCAGCGATGTCTTGTTAGCTGGCCGAAGCTTTCAAAATTGTTCTTCTTCTGCTTCACAGCGGAATCATGCAATGACATTCAGCAAAAACTCCTGAAAGTTGTTCTCACTAGTACTGCACTGACCGTGTAGAACTGTTGCCCCAATGTGGACGAGGACGCGTAAAAAGCATGACTTGCATAATCATTATGACGCATTGTAACATGTGGTAGCTTGAAGCCACACCACTGGTGCTTAGCCTCCAATAGATTCCTTACAAATTGGACATTTCTTGCTATGCTTGCCAAGCCACTCCATGGCACATTCTTTGTGAAAATGGTGCTCACAAGGAAGGATCATAATGACCTCATCTGGCTCATACTCTGACTGGCATATTGAGCATGCCTGCATACATTCCCTCTGGTTTGCAGTGTGTAACACACATATCTTTCAAGCTTCATACACAAAAGCATGGCATGGTAGAATGTGCAAGCATTTTGCTGCTCCCTCTGTTCTTGGCACGCAGCAGCTTGATTTCAAACCATTGCAGGCTTGCAGGATGCAAATATGCAGAAAAAAGTACACATATATGTCTGCACAACTCACACCTCGCCTCAACCTGAGCGCACCTGTGGCAAGAAAGGCTCTGCGTGTGATACATGGCTGTCAAGGAGATGGCAGTGGCACTCTGTACCTTGTCTTCCCATTGGCCCCCTTTCAAGCACACATCCAGGGGCATGGTTGCCAGCAGCCCTGGTGGCGCTGTAAGCTTGACATCTTCGAGATTTGTCAGCGCCTCATAGCTCAGGTCCTGCTGCCCACTGCCTGATACTGTGCCGCTGGCAGTGGCTGCTCTGTCAAAGTCAGCCATCAGGGCAGCTAAAATTTCTTCACCGAAGCTCTCACCACCCATCAAACTGTGCGTAATGCTGGCCATGGAATTTGACCTGGATGAGTGAGGCTGGAAGAAGCTGGCCCCCGACCTGGTGTGTGGCTGCCTGTGCCTGCTGCTGGGGAATTGTATGGGCACATTAGGGTCCATAGCATGGAACCTCCTGCCTTGTTCATCGTCTTCTGCTGCTAAGGACATAGCTGCAAAGACACAGCAACCAATATAAGATGTGATGCGTGAAGCCACGTGACTTGACGAGGCAGTGGTTGGTGCTGATCAAGTGAAGGCCAGACGGTGTGTCAGGCGTTGGTAACGAAGCATGACACATTGTGGTGGGCAACACACAGCGTCAAGAGAGCAGCAGCAGCAGCAGCTCACCAAGGGCTAGGTCCATGTCCTCTTGGGTGGCAGCATCTGACCAGGCATCAAAGTTGGTGGTGCCATTTGATGTAGCTCTGCCACCCCTGCAGGAAACAACCGATGACGATGCAAGCTTGCACGACAAACCTCTGAGACTCTGTGTGAGACATTTCTAAACAGCAGCATTTGTCACAAATACAGCGTGAGTTTGGCGGGACTGCAGAGATGGCCAGACTTGTCTGGTTATTGAAGCATCATTGGTGCAAGCATATGCTGACCTTTGCTCATTTGTGGGAACTCCATGGCCTTGAGAAGTAGCAATGCTGCTATTGTGTGCTGGCTGAAGGCTTGATGAAGAGCTGTTCCTCCCATGCTGGCTTGACTGCAGCCCAGATATATCTAGGAAGTCTCCTGCTTGATGACTGAACATGCTGTTGAGCGCACCAGAAGAGTCAGCTGCACGTGACCCAGGCCTGCCAGGTTGCAAAGCACCCATGTTTCCATAGAGGCTATGTGAAGAGACGCTGTCACCTGCTCTGTGTCTTGGACGAGACCTTGATGCTTGCTGCTGGCGCTGCTGCTGCGGCCTAATGTTTCCTAGGTCGCTTGATGAGCGCCTCAGAGAACCGCTGCCTATGCTATCCAGATCAATTCTATTGCCGGGCTGTCTGATAGGAAGCCGACTCACTGGAGGAGAACCCGTCAAATCCACAAGGTTGCCACTGCTTCGATGTTGCAGGCTGCTGTTCTGATGTCTGCTGCTTGAGAACATATTGGAATGCTGTTGGTAGCGCATTGGGAGCGGGCTGTCATCATCAAGTTCAATGACGTAAGACGCTGGTGGCTGGCTGAATGATGAAGAGACATGCTGCTGGTTGTTGACTTGCACAGGCCGAAGGTAGCTTGTGCTTGCCAAACCACCACTCAGCTGCCTGTGTGAAGGGCCTGCCTCTAGATTAGCAGTTGCTATGGAGTCATCAAAGTCTGATGGCTGGCTGCTGCTGTTCAAGTCAAGAGTAGCTGAGGCTTGTCTAGGAGGGTGTGCTGAAGCCACTAGGCTCTCAGAACGTGGAAGGGAGTTGGCTCTGCCATACAGTGATGACCTGATGTTCTCCAATGGAGGAGCGTCCAGCATCTCTACATCAGGATCCAAAGCTGATTCTGCAGCAGGCACAACCCAGTGTCAAAATGTGTCTGTGCAGTGTTCAGAGTTTTGTCCGGCCAATGATTGCCTTACCCCGAGTCCGCATCATCGCTTGTTGGATGCTGCGCTGCCGTGCATCTGAAGCAGCTTTGCGAGCAGCACCACGTGCCGCTGCGTCGCTGAGTTCAGGAATACGCCGAGGGTCCATGCGTGGGTGGACCTCAAAAGATCATCAGCCTCGGACTGGGGACGGTCGTGAAGTGAGTGGGATTCATAGTCAGACAGGTCGCCCTGGAAGCAAAGCTGAGTCCTCACGTTGTCGACGCAACTTGTTGATCAGACGTTTACCAGCTAGGGTGTTATCGCTTATTTGCTGTACGCTAAATTGCACGTAAAGGCACTCCCTCACACTAGTAACTTTACCAAGAAAGCCTGAAAGGACTGTCGTTGAAAGCTGATGATTGCCACCCAAGCTTGATGGAGCAGGGCTAGCAATCTAGCAATCAATCAATCAATCAATCAATCTTTTTAAAAGGTCGTTTGGGTCAGTTGACCATTTGACCAATAGTCTGAAGTAAGACGAATTCACTGTTCTGAGTACCTCCTGGAGCCAACCAAACAAGAGTCCAGTTCAATGAATTCACATACAAACACAATGCATTACTCATCGATAGCTTGGTGCATCATTCATCATTCACACTTAGACTTGTTGAGAACTTATTGTACATCATTGCACAACCAGAAAACGTTTGTAAAAGTCAGCATGAAATGTGTAAGTGCTGAAGGTAAATACAAAGACCTCAATTGCACTAAGCCTGGGCATCAGGGGCTCTGTTTGCCCCGTTCCTCTTGCATGTGCGTGTCTTATTGGCATGGCGGAACTGAGTAAAGAACCTCTGTAAAAAGGTTTATGGCCTTTTGTCTTTAACAGGGCTAGCAGGCAGCCGATACATCTTCTTTCTATATTAGTCATCGTGTTATTGCGACGACCTAACTGGTAAAATCGCTTAGCTTGTAACGATGTCCAAGGCTTGAGGCTGGAGGTGCTCACCTGCTTCCCTATTCTTTCTCAGAGGTGTCGTGTCCCGGTATGGCAAACGACAACCAGTCCAGCCAGCTGTATAACAAGCCTGAGCACAGGCATACACTGGTTGGCAACTGGCAAGAAGAGCAGAAGTTGCTGGAAACTACTGGCAGTCATAGATACAAGGTATGGTACCGGAGCCTCTGGGCTGCTGCAGCAGGACGTTGAAATAGTCCGACCACCTATCTGCCTGCAGTCATGGACTCACCAAGACCCGAGTTCCACCATCTATGCCTCAAGGCAAGACAAGCCAGGGCAGCTGCCCACTTTTGAAAGAGTCTTCGCCCATGACGAAAGGCTGGTAAACTCTTCCCAATAAATTGTACATAATATGAACTTGTGTGTGTGAGCAATATTTGTCGAAACCAGTCTTTGGCTGGCTATATCACTATCAGCTACTTGCACAAGCTCACCACCTTTCAAAATGAAGAAGCTGCGCAATGCAGCATCTGCACATGATCAGCAGCTCGAAATGCTCGGCATGCAGGATTCCAAAGACTGGAAGAGCCAATCTCAAGCAACATACAGGAGCAAACAGCAGTGCGCAAGCGACCCAGCACTGTACAACCAGCATGCATCAGCAGGCATCAGGACACAGCTGGTTTGTATCAGTACTCTGTTGTACCATGTGTCACCGGACAAAGCCATGTTCGTTTGTCATGCTGAACATTCCATGTACGGTCACACATACACAATCATGTTCAAGCCAGCGAGGTCCTGGTCCTGAACAGTGCTGTCAACAAGGGTGCATGATGTCAAGCCTGCCAGCTCACCATCACCTAATTCCTTACTTATGACAGGAGCTGAATGCTATGCTACTCAAGGCTGCTGTTGAGGATGAAGCAGCTTTGTTGCCTCCACAATACCAGACCAACTACAGAGAGGAGTATCAGTACAGCGGCCTGCACACTGGCCAGTATGTGTCTCGCTCTCATGCTGCCTGCCGTTTTGTGCATTGTACAGCCCCCCACCCCACCCACAGCTAGAGTGCCCTTAGGCTGCATAGCACAGCCATGTATCAGCATGCTCCTAGGCTTTCTACCATTTCTCCATCAGTCACGCCTCCTCTGCTGAGCTTGTTGAATCCATCAACTCATCATCATATGGCGTGCACAGTGTAACTCCTGCAGCTGAGCAGAGCAACATCTTCTGGTTACAGCCGCTACTCCAGCTTATGAAGAGTTCATATGTGTACATTGCAGGCTTGGGCGACGAGTCATGAAGAACCAGGATGGGTCCTTGGATGTGCAGCGTGACGCAACCTTTCTTGCAGAGTCTGGGATGTTGCCTAAGGTGGGCTGTCCTGCGCTGAAACAAGTTTGCTACTCAGCATTGCAGCTTCCTGTTTCCTGTGACCTGCATGCAATATGAATGTACTTTACAGCACTGACAATATGATCAGTTGCTGAGTGACATCAGAACCAATGTGTGCAGTTGCACTCTGGCAGCTGACATATGCATAGAAGCAAACAAAAGGGAAATAAAAGCCACTCAGCGACAGTGGACTAGCAGGTTCGATCTCATGCAATTATTGTTGCAGGCACAGGCAGACAGGATAGCATCCAGCAGCTCTGCTTTGAAACAGTCATGTATATACAGAGACCAAGAGGTCCCTGTCACCATGTACAGCGAGGCAGCCTTGAAAGGCCAGTATGGCGGAACAGTCTATGGCAGCCGCATTACTGGCCCTGCAACCTTCGCAAAAAACTCAGATTTCAGCAAGCCGCTGTCCGAGTACAGCAAAATCATGGATGCAGACTGCATCCCAATGGCTGCAGAAGCTTGAGACATCAATGACATGGCCGAGCATCTGCTGTGTAGCCTTGCAGCTTTTGTACAACTTACTTGGGGTACTTACTGTAAGGTAAAACGCTGTACTGGGTATCTTTTGGATGCAGAAGCTTCAATTGGACTTATCTCTTGTCTGTGTTATGTGAGGGACGAAGGCGTGTTTGAGTTGAAGTAAGTCTTCCTTTTGTGCTCCACAGCCAGAGAACGCGAATGACAAGGGAAGCAAATAGTCAGGTGACACTGCTCAATAACACATCCAGACTTGTAATAATGGCATTGCTTGCTGGTATTCTTCAACCATTCAAGCTCCGGCACTGTATACAAGATGCGATGGCACATCATGGTCCAGTGGCATGGGTCTTGGTAGTTAGCTGATTGTGCTCACTACTGTAGGTGGCTCAGTGCATGCAAGAAAAAAATCAGAAAAAGCAACTGACTAATCTTGTCATGCAATCTCCGGTGCACTCCCACTCCCTTCCTTTTCCTTAGTCTTTTTCCTGCAAGTTCCCAACGAACAGCGAAGCTTACAACCTGATCTCTTTGCGTGGTCGCCAGCCTTTGCCACTGTCGTGGTACAGGCGTAGGCCCGCTCTTTTTGCAAGTTTGCGCAGTTACTCTCAAGTGCGTTATCGAGACCAGGCTCATTGGCACGGAAGACATGGATGGCCTCAAAGCCCTTTTGGCTAAGAAACGAAAGGCTGCAGACGAGGAGTTTGGGGGTAGAAAACAAGTAAAGCGTGTTGATATTGAGCAAGCTCGTATCAAACAGCTTCGGACTGAGGAGCAGAACGAGCTCGGTGTCAAGGTCATAAGCAGCCTATACATCGGCATTGGCGTTGGCATTGATTGTTACTTGCTATGCACACCTAGCTTGTGTGCAGGAAGCAAAGCGTGCACTCAAGAGAGCAGCAGACGGCAGCGGGGAACTGCAAAGGCTTGACTCCAGTGTCAGAACCAACTCTGAAGAGGCGCTGCCTCAGGAAGAGGTCATTAGACGGCTCAGGCTGTTGGGCCAGCCTGCTACTCTGTTTGGAGAGGTGCCGCCCTTCACTGCTACTGGCAGTTCAGTCTGCTGCGCACAGCACCCTATGCAAGTTGTGGTGATGGCCCTCCAATGCGCACAACTGGCAAGCTGTGACAGTGTGCACTGCAAGCACTCTGCATTGTGAGCCATTGCAGCACGGACACAAACTGGCCCGCTGATGTAGGAAGAGCTGGAAAGGTCACAGCGCCTGCGCAAAGCCCAGCAGGAGTTTGAAATAGATGATGACATGATTGGCGGGCAACAAGGCAACTCCCTGTTGGAGCTCATCAAGCAGGGGAAGCTCCATAAAAAAGCCCCGCCTGCCAAAAAGGATGACAAAGCTGCCACTAGCAGCAGGCCAGTTTCTGCAGCCCCCACAACCGAGGTATACTTCATCCCAACACAGCTATTCTATACATGCTGCCATTATTACTTCTTAGCACATTGCCCAACCACAGAGGTGTGCTGCATTGATTAGACTGCAGCTGAACCATGTATGTTGCTGTCATGGTTTCATTGATGATGCCATGCATGTCTGTCCAAAGCTCTCATCAGGCGCAAAGTCAAATAGACTGTTGCATTGTGTCACATGGCAACACCATAGGAAAAAGTACTCAGAACTACTTTGTACATCCTCAGCTGATGTCAATATGACAATGTAAAGCTGGCGTGGTGATGTGTGCAGTTTGTGCATTTGCCTTCGAAGCACCTCAAAATGAATAATGGAGAAAATGGTTGGACTTGGGGCCTTCAATTATGGTCTGCTTTGACAGGCGCCATCAACATCTGCTACCAGCGAGGAGGCTGGTCAAACAGGCACAGACAGTGGAGATGAGGTTGAGGCATCATTCAAGGCTGCGGCAGAAAGGTTGCGGTTGCAGCGGCAGGAGGAGCAAATGCCCATAGAGGACAGACTAAACATGTGAGTGCTCTGCTTATAGCCCATCCAGGTGTCATGCTACAGCTGTATCCATGGTACTTGTATCCCAGTATGTGATGGCCACCACCTATAAATCGGGCTGCTGTCGGTGCCCTTGTGAGGATTGAGTACAAGGCCTGCTGCCCTGTTGTGTCACTGCATGTCACATTTGCACCTCATCAGAGGCACAATTTGCAACACAGCATCACATACATGTGGGAACGCTTCCGCATCTGCTATGCGTTGCATCTCAGGTTAGGTTCCCCTTGTCACAGCAATCCGGACATATCAGCAGCAGTGACAGTTATCTTTAGCATTGGGCAATGCAGCTCAGCACAGGCAAAGGCACATGTATGCTGTTGTACCATTGCCAAAGTTGCCAACCTGCAGATGGGTCTACACACAACCCTTTTGCATGCAGCGGGTTTAGTTGTCTGTTGGTATGTCGAGGTACCTGAAGCGGTGGACGGCAGAATGGGAAGCAGATCTTGAGGCTCGGCCAGAGGAAGTAAAGGACTCCTCCTCAGGCTACACCGCCACTGTCCAGTTCCAGCAGACCATGTCTTTTTTCAAGCCCCTGTTCAAGCAGCTCAAAAGACGGCAGGTAGACTTGTCCAATTTTGTTGTTCAAGTTTCTGGTAAACCTCAGCTTGGAGATGCAACTGGTGGTCAAGAATTGGGTAGTGGACTCAGGATACAGAGTTGTACCCAGCAGAAAGTACACAGGTCTACCTGTCTTGCATTCTGATGGTGCCATGGATTGGTGGCAGTGATCAAATGGCTCACATTAGCACCTGGTCTTTGGCGCCAGGCTGCACTCATCCTCCTGACAGCGTACTCAAGTCTGTTGGGATTTCAGCATTGTGGCGGTCATGAGTGTTAGGGCTCAGGGCTTGCGGAAGAGACCGCAGAATGTCCACGAGATTCTCATGGACAATAGCCTGGATGCCCCTGAAGTCATTGTGAACCCAGAAGTGAATCAGATGATTCACATCATGCAATTCCCAGTTGCTCAAGCCTTCTGGGTCCACAAGGAAGGCAGTGACATCTCAGCTGCTGTCCCTGCCCATATTTTGGACCGGCTGGTGTTTATAGGGCTGCTTCAGAGTGCTCTAGGCAATGTGCCCTAACCCCATCATTGACAATATTGGCTGGAGATAGCAGCGTACATACACGTCAGTCTCGCCACCGCATTCAGGGCCAGATGCTTGTCAGGTGCCAGCCAGAATGCAGAATCCAGCTTCAGGCCAACAGTTCCAGTCTGTTTGTGCATGCCCACCCAGCAGGGTAATGGACAAACGCCATTGCCAGCATTCATGCCAAGGCCTGGGGCTGCTCAGGCTGGCTTCAGTAGTGAGACTCTTCGATTTGATTGATGCAGATTGATCCTGACATGAAGGCTGGTCTCTGGATGATCTGTGAAGCCTTCAAGGAGAGGAACTACCTGTATGCGTATGACATCTACATGCGACTGGCTGTAGGTATGCGCACTCTTCAACCTCCCATGCTCTCTGCAATCTGCTTTACTTGGGCGCTGCACCTTTGAACTGACAATCGACCCCTTGTCACCAAGCATTGACTCACTCATAGCTGTGTTGAGCTACACAGATGAAGTCAAATACGTCATGCATGCATGTCTAACGTGTGAAAGTTTCAATGGTGGTTAAACTCCAAATCAGCGATGTTGGTCTGCAGGCAACAATCCTTGGCCTATTGGAGTGACTAGCATTGGCATCCACGAGAGATCCTCCCGAGAGAAGATCTCGCATGTCATGAATGGCTCTGCACACATCATGAATGATGAAGCCACCCGCAAGTACCTACAGGCGGTCAAGCGGCTGCTAACCTTCCTGCAGCGTGCTTACCCCACCGACCCGTCCAGGAGTGTAGACTTTGATGGCTTCAGAGATGCTGGGTTGGGGGCGAAGGGCGCTGGCAGTGACAAAGCAGTAAGCACACTTGTGCTGCGTGCAGAACACCCAGTCTGCATGTTACAATGCTTGCTGTGATTGTGCAGTGATGCCTATGTGTTGGCCATGTCTTGGCAATGTTGCAGTCGAGATGCTTCACTTTCTCAGCTGTGTTGGATTTGCCATTTCAGATCCAAACTGAAAGTTGGCCATGAAGTTAGATGTCTCGTTTGGGACTCCGTGCATGCCCCTTTGCACATGGCATTGCATTGCATGCACACCAATGCCTGCAACAATCCCCAGGTCAACTATATGTCAGCACCTGGGATTTCAGGTAGATTCTGGTATGCACGCAAAATTGCAATGCCATCTGTAAAAGCGGCGTCCATTGTAATTTGGTCCATTTGCAATGTGGGCGACACATTGGCTTTGCATTGCAGGCTTTGATAGAAGCAGAGAAGAAGGGTGAGACGTGGAAGCATCTCGGGCTGCTGCCGGCCCCTCATCATGTTGGCGCAGATGGCGTCGTGCAAGTGCCACCAAAGTGGGAAAACATGGTGCTGCATTCAGCAGCTTTCAAGGAGCACCAAGCAGCAGAAAAGGGCCAGCCTGGCAAGGCCAGCCCACTCAAGGCCAAATGAATCTGAGAAATGCTGCCATTTTGCAATAGTTCGATTTTATGACACGTCCTTCTCGTTGCTGGGCCAGCCGAGCGTTTTCCTCTGACCAGCGAGACAGACTTTATTGTAGTGTGAATTTATGTGAGGACGTAATGTATGTGTTCTTGTGTATTTTGAGCTGATAGGTGCCATTACTGCTGGGCATGTGCAAGCATTGCAGGCCAGGCTTGCAAGCAACGTTCCGTAATCAGCTTCGCAACGTGAAATTCCCCACAGCAGAACTTGCAACTGTCGTAATTTTTGTATGTGTATGCAAGCAATCAATCAGTTTTGGAGGTTTTGGCCTCAGGCGCGGCCTCCACAATCCAACGGAAAGTGGTCGCATATTGAGTCACACAGTGTATCAAAATATAATAGCGGTGACAGACCCAACTGGGGTTCAGCTGAGCTTAGCTTACCTCATACTTCTGTTAGGCTTGGGTCCCTGTACACTTCTTCTTCTTCTTCTTGTAGGGTTTCTGGGCTTGGTATGCGGGTCCTGATTGACCCAGGTGCCGTGTGAGCATCGTCAGCGTGGAAAAGTTCATCACAGCGTCAAGCGTTGAATCTGCAGAGGCTTCAGCGCATTGTTCAGCCATCAACAAAAAGGCCATAGTCCTTCCGAGCTCCGATTTCCCACTGCTAGGTCAACCTGCTTAGTGGCAAGCAGCATTCACCGCCTTGGAACTAAGCCACCGAGTGCAACGTCGGAATGAGTTGTTAGCGTGCAGAGAAGCTCTTCTGCGGCGTTGAGCACCCGATATCTGGGCACCATGAGTGTGCATGATCAACTGGACGAGTTTCGCACGCTCCTACGGCATAGAAAAGTGGAAGGCTCCCTCGCGACTGGCAGACGAACAGCAGAGTTATTGAGAATTTTCGTATCCAGCTGTCGACACAGTGATGCCGTGGCTCTGGTGGAGGATGTCCGATCAGTTGGCAACAAGTTACAGGCAGCGAAGCCGATAGGTGCGTCGCCAAAGCTGCTCTGCCACATTGCATCGATTGATTTGGTAACCAAACTTACCTGCTGCTATTTGCCTGGGTGCAGAGCTAGCCATTGGCAACATCACTAGACGTGTCCTGCACATGATTCGCGAGGAGTCAGAGCAGGTATCATCAGTCAGTGCTACAGCTGGGCTCTGGACTATAGGATGCCAAAAGATTGCTTTGCACTTTTGCAGCAGTGTTTGTTCAGATTTCAGGTCCAGCATACATCACTCAAACGGGCACATTCTATTGCGCTACAAGCCTAATCTGGTGTGCACAGGAGCATGATGAGTTGGAGGAGGTTGCAACCGGGCAGCAGCCACAGAAAGAGAAAGAGAGGGCAGGGCTACTGAGCAAAGCCCTGAGGGCACCGCTAGGCACACGCACGCTCAGTCTACACAACCTGCTGGATCAAGCACCTCTGATAGAGGGTCAACAGGTAACGCATATCATTGTCATACTGACTCTTGCAACTGCTTCATGCCATCCTGTCCATTGCCCGGAAAGTGGTGTTTACATTGCAAGTAAATATCAGGCGCTTGCTGCGCCGTTCATGTTGTCAGCAGAAGCAGTTGCTGCAGCCCACTGCTCAGCGACGAAACAGCACCTTCATCACCAGGAGCTGGACCCTGTTTTGGCCCTGCCTCAAAAAGTCTCTGATACTACCACCATGTGTCACTCCTGCCTATACTTCAGCTGCGGCCTTCATGCAATTCACATCATGCACTTCACCTCATGCACTGCAGCTTCATCACCTGTTTGCAACTGCACACTTCAATCTCCAGACAGTGCTCTGACGTCAGCCCTGCACATCTGCAGTTCCAGCTGCAATCGCTGGAGCGACAGCAGCAACACACTGATCAGCTGCAGCAGGCAGCGCCCCTGCAGCAGCATCAGCTGCCTGGGCCCGGCCCCTCCATCTCCTTTGCCCCAGAAGCAGAACCTAATCCCGAGGCAGAGACCAGCAGGAAGCACAAGCGCGGCCCTGTGTGGAAGCGCAAGCCCCTGGTCATGGAACAGATCAATGAGCTCATTGACGAGCTGGATGAGATAGACGGCAACATTGCCTTGCAGGTTGCCATACACAGAACTGTGTACTTGCTTGTTGGGACCCCTGTCTTTGATGGGTGGGCAGATGTAGAAGAGAGACGTTTTACCGATGTGCTTTGGGTTTTGATGTGCTAGACACTTCTGCAACCTGCTACTTAGCACACCAACTGCATACATGCAATAACAATGCTACACTTGTGCAGGACTTAGAGTAAAGTTGGGTGGCTGTGCTTTGCAAGTAGATGAAGCTTTTGAAGCAGTTTCCAGCAGCTTTCGAAGGTCTTTTTTTGACACATTGCGGTGCTTGCAGGCAGGAGACCATATACATGCAAATGAGGTCATACTCACCTTTGGCATGTCCAACACAACCCTGCTCTTCCTGAAAGAAGCTGCCAAGAAGAGGGACTTCCAGGTTTGCTCTCACCCTACAACCCTTCGCTGACAAGGGTGCTATGGCGCCTGCTGTGCAACGACTTATAGACATGCAGGCTCTCAGGTTTGCAGGACAGCAGAGAAAGGTCAGCAGCTGTTGGTTTGCTAGCAGTGGTCACAGGCCAGCGTGATTTAGAAGCCAGTGTTAAGAGTACCTGGCTGAACACCCCTGCTAGCAATTGCCTGGCTGCCGATCTTATTTGGCCCCTGCTTGCAGCTTACACCTGGTTTGGCTTGCACAGAGCCCACGACAACCTCTACCTGTCACAGAGCGAGGTATGTATTCTTGCATTCATTTCCAGCATTTTGCTGTGGCCACACTGCATACACTCTTGTGCAGCTTTGCACATGCCACTCTCCACCTTGCAGACTCACAGGCAGTCCCCTTCACTACTTGGGTCATCAGCCGTTGCTACTTTCTGGTCGGCTGCACTGCATAGTCACACAGCAGGAAACCCTGATACATTGACCCTAGCTATCCTCACGTCATACCACATGCCCCTGCTACACTAGGTCGCAGCAGCTCAGTAGTGCTCTGCTGTCCAGTGCATGACCAGTGCCTCTTGCCCTACCATGCATACACTGCTTGAAAGTGTCACCACCACCCTGACGTATGGCAGGTTTGTGCAGGTGGTGGTGGCAGAGGGTGCCCCCAAGTATGGTGGCCATCAGATGGCACGCAAGCTTGCCCAGGCCGGCATCAATACCACCGCCATTGCTGATTCAGCCATCTTTGCCATGATGGCACGTGTCAACAAGGTAGGAATGCACGCCATTTCCAAGCCCAAAAGGTGGAGCTGCATGCTTTCTCATGTTCAACATATTTAGACCCATACAGGTACAGCAGACGTCACAGTGTTGTCAGTACGAGGCTGGACAGACCATAACAAGCTGTGCTTGCCTGCTTGCTTTCTTCACTTCTGTCTGTGCATGCGTGTATGACCACAATACTTGAGGTCATCAGGCCAGAGTCTGCTTGCTTTGAGGCTGGCACAAAAAGCCGTCAGCTGGCTGCGGCTGCAAGTTTTAATTTGCAGCATCCAGTTGCACCAACAACATAATGTGGACTTTGCTGCAGCGTCCTGACAGACACTTGGCTTTCTTTCGCCGACTGTTTCCTCATCAACACCACAACATTGTCTAGATTTACCTGCAGACAAATGCAGTTTGCATTGTCATTCTGTTACTCATGGCATGGACTGCCTCCAAACAACGACCGTCCTCTCTCATGTGTCAGTATTGTGCTACTGGTCATAGCAACATTTGTGGGAATGTTCAAGGCACAACGTGTGGGCAATGCAGGTGTTGGTGGGTACCCATGTTGTGCTGGCCAATGGTGGCATCATGGCTCCTGTGGGCACTCATGTGGTGGCCTTGGCTGCCAAGCATCATAGCTGCCCCTTTGTGGTCCTCACCGGCTTGCACAAGCTCAGTCCCTTGTTTCCCCATGACCCTTCTGTTACCTTCAATGACTTCCGGGTGAGACCCCTGGACTTGCAATGACATGTGGATGTTCTTTTGTGGTATGCACGCAGGTGATAAGGCAGCATGTGCTGTGCTCGTGTTGTTTGAGATCAAACTTTGTAGCTCAGATGTGTGGCAGCAGAGTTGTGGTGTGCACAGCCCGGAGGGTTTTGAGGTGGAATTCCTGCATGCCATACCTGCTGCTGACGGCGGCCTGTGCTTGTGTGAGAAAGCAGCAGTAGCATGTTGCTGGTCGCTCACGAGCATTTTGTGTGCGCTGGCTAGTGCTTTCAACAAGGAGGGGATTGCTGCAAATGTCGCCTGACAACTTGGTCTGCCAAAGTTTCCAGCAATCAAGATTTCCCTGTTTGCCAAGCTTGGGACAACACAGGGATTGAGATTGCTGACAACACCTTTTGTTGACTGCAGTCTCCAACTGAGATCATAGACTTTGATGTCGTGGCAGAAGCTTACCCATCAGCTATGGTAGAGGGTGCTACCGCTGATGACGTGCATGTCCACATACCAAATCCCATGTTTGACTACGTCCCACCAGAGTTGATTAGTCTATTTGTCACAGATACTGGCGGGTACACGCCATCCTACATTTATAGACTGTTAGCAGAGTACTATACTAGGGAAGATTATGATTTGCAAGCTACAAGTAGTCCCACCCTCTTTAAATAGTACCCGGCCTGAAGGCATGCTGGACTCAAGACCTCAGACAGGGGACATGCCAAATGGAGATGGGAGTGTGCCAAGTGCTGTCAGAATGCCTTTAGCTTTCTAGATGGGTCTGTCAATGTACATCTGGAAGTGGCTTTGTCAGAACTGACTTGTCAAGTGATCGGCAAGGAGCAGATGTTGCACATTTTGCCCTTGCAGCCAGGGTCTTTGTGAAACGGAGTAATGATGTCGATTGAAACAGGAAAATGCAGCACAGGCCCTTGAATCATGCAGCCGTGCTGTTCAGGCAGCGGTGAAAACTCTAATTCATGTCAAGGTGCTAAGCTAACCTAGGATGCCTCATCAGTAAAGGCTCAAGCTTGCCAAACAAAGGTAATACTATAAGTCTACTACAAACACAACATGTATCAGTAAATAAGGTGCCGCAGTCACTCAAAGCTTCAAAAATAGCAATCAAATCTATGAGTGTGCATGATGTGTTGTAGATCAGCTTGGGCGTGCGCATGAGCTCCACACAAGCCTGAGTCAATGAAATCCAAAATTTGGACCACTCACAGGTGCATCACAGCAGGGGTACCTGAAATTGACAATGTGGTCACCCTCCCCACATATACAACCTGCTCATTTCACCTGTTGTCAAAAACAGGTATCTTGCACAAGGGACATTGTGCCCATGTGCCACTCTGCTGAACCCAAGGCTGAATGCATTTAGTGTGAAAGTTGTGGGTACATGGCAGGCTGGTTGCCTTCAGCAAATGGTTCCAGGCATACGCTACACACACTCTGGTCTTTCTCCACGGCATCATCTCTTGTGTCCTGTGGCAAGGCCCAAGGTGAGCTAAAATGTCAGAACAAACAAATGATGCAAGGTACAGCAAGCAGTCATCTCTATAATGCTGGTCTGATATATTCAGACTCAATTGCTCAGCTACTGCTTAAACGCCATGCATGTATGGAGCACATTGATATCCCTGTGTTTGTGGATCCATTATGTTGCACCAGCCTGAGATGGCAATACCTGTTTCATGTGCAAGGTGAAGGAGGGTATAGATGCCAGCTGATCTTCACTTGCTGCAAATTGTTGTTTGGCCCTTGGCTGGTCCTGCTGAAGAAGCATTTTGTAATCTGTGCCAGCGTGATTTTTAGAATTAAGGTTGCTAAACACTTCTGATCTGTACGTGATGCTGGTACCTCAAGCAATGTGCTGCTGTTGCAGGGCAAGATGGAAGTCTGTACATGTATTGCATATTTGTGTATACAAGAGATCCTGAAGCGAGGAAGGGCGTGTAACATCACATACCATGCGCAGGCTGAATATCTATACCTGATTCATCAAAATCCCTGTACATCATGCCCAACCTCAAATTATCCAGACCCACCCTGCCCATCATCGACAAAATGGTTACATGGCGGTTTCGCTCTGCGTTTGGCAGGAACTGTGCCTGAAGGCCCGGTGTGTTTGTAGACTGTCGCTCTAGCTCTTGCCTAACAAGGGCTTTTTACTGTATGTAGCTCGACAGGGCACACATGGCCAAAAGCAGGAAGAGAATGGGGGAAAAAGGCACCAAGCCCGCTAGGGACAGCAAAATGACAATCCCTGCGTTGAACGTCAATAATCGACCTTCAGTGTTGGGCTTCGGTGCAGGTGCTTGGCGCGCGAGTTCAGGTCGTTAGCCTGTCGGTGCCGCACGCAGGGGGGCAACGTGTACGCTGCAAACTACGTATTATGCCTGTGGGTTCAGCTGCAAGTCTTACCAATCACGAAACGCTGACTGTTCCGTGCTCCGTGCCTCAGTCGGGTTGGGTCAACAGTGGCTGCTCGAAGCCTTGCACTTTCCGCTTGAGCGACAGGCTGCCCGGCTTCGACGTCGAAAAAGGCATCAAGAAACGGCATGGCAGGTCCTGGGCCTTGTCGGGCTGAGCGAAGGCGAGCTTTCACCAGTTTGCATATCAAGCTTCAGCATGACTAAGAATCGCACGTGCAGCATGTGTACAGTAACAGGGGATGGGTTCGGAGCAAGTTCTTCGCTCATCGCAGCTAGCGATCACTGCGTAGACTTGAGTTTCATTGAGGCTCAGCAGTACGTCAGGGTATCCTTGGTACGAGGAGCGGATGCCTTTGATCCTGCAGCCCGGTGGGAAGCACCTGTCTAGACACATCATCCTGGTGGCAGGTCTCGGTGCTGCAGTCACCGCAAGCGGTGTATACCTGGCTGGCAAGTGGATTCTGTCTCCGCGTGACGCTTCTAAACAACATGAATCCAAAAAATGAAGGTAGACCACCTGCAGATCGTGCAAGCTTCTTTTAGGCACCTGCCAGACTTCCTGAGTGCCCTGCAGGCCTGGTTGTATAACTGCACCACTGCTAGCATAAGAAGTGTTCGCAAGCAGCTGAATCTCTTGCAGCAAAGAGCATATGCCTCAGGCCTCACAGCCATCAGGTGCTGGGAACAGACCCCTTCTCTTCTGCATCCATACAACCATATGACAATGTTCAGTTTTGTCCTTCAAGGGAGACAGTTGTCACAGCCTTCACAACCAAATTACTAGAGTATCCCCGTCTGCACTCCTAACAGTGCTAAGCACTGCAGTATACAATGACATTTATAGGGAAGACTACTCTGCTGCAGGCCTGTTGCATTGCAGCAAATACATCAGCCAATGGACACTCTGAAACAGGCTCCATCATCGGCTCCACTCAAGGAGTTGCAAGACCTTCTGGATTGGGCACCAGACGCAAAGCCCTTCCAGGACCTGCTGAAAGCCACAGTGCAGCTCTCACAGGTGGAATTTTGAGCTGTCACATCATGCAGGCCCCTTGATACTCTTGCACTCTGCTCTTCAATGTGAAGCTATCACGTAACATGCAGCATTTCAGGTCGTCTGTCTCGACACGCTTTGAAGTATTTGTGAGAACAAATTGACGTATTGAAAAGGCAGGGGCTATACTGGATCGTAATTCGTTCACTCACACTGTCAGTGTTTTTGGTCAAGTTGGCATTAATACCACGTTTTCCTTCACTGTAATTTTAGAAATGTGCGATTGCAGCATTTTACAACAATGGCGACTGCATTGCATGTTTTAGATGTGGATGTCCACTCTTACACAAAGCACCCCCCATGCAGTTGCAGCATGGTGGGCTTCCCACCCCAAAAGGCAACATCCCTCACCCAGTTGCAGCTTTGCAGGTCTGCAACAGCACCTTGCAGACATGGCGTCAGGCCGGCTTGGCTGGGGCTGCAAATCTACTCAGCTGTGCGCCCATGCTTCTT